>JZKD02S1675961.1:164102-187675 GCA_000966675.3 Picea glauca
CATGCACGTGAACCAAAAATACGAAAGTGGGTAACTTTCGGTTTGAGGCTTCTCCAAGCCTCATAAGGAGTATTATCCTTGAAATATTTATGGGGAGATGTATTTTGGATGTATGTTTCACAATTAAGTGCTTCGGCTGATAATCTCCGTGGAAGTAACTTTGCATGTAGCCTACAATATGTTATCTCTTTTAGAGATCTGTTTTTCCACTTAGCAACTCCATTTTGCTACAGAGTATAGGGAAATTTGTGTTGCAATTGAATCCCTTCCTCATGACAAATATTTTGGATCTCATGGTTGACATACTCTCCCCCATTATCAGTTTGGAGGACTTTGCTTTTCTTTCCTAACTTTGTCTAAACTAGGGCTTTGAAATCTTTGAGGTTTTGAAAGACCTCTGATTTTTGCCTGAGAAAAAAAATCCATGTGAAGTGTGAGAAATCAAAAAAAAAAATGAGAACATACCTTTATTTGATGATTTATGGATGTGTCAAAGGTCCCATGAGGTCACTATGGATCATATCTAAAGGAGAGGAATTTCTTTGAGTCTTTCTTTTGTCGAATTTCTCTTGAGGGTGTTTCCCAAGAACACATCCCTCACAGATTCCTTTGCAGAAATGGATGTCTAGTAGACCATAAACGAATCCTTTCTTGCTAAGTTGTTTCATATATATTAAATTCAAATTCTTAAACCTTTCATTCCATATCCTACTGCTTTCATCAGCATGGGTAAGCAGTAAAGCTGAATCTGGTTCAATAAATTCAGAAAATGTGTAAATCCTAGATTGATGATTTACCTCACCGGTAGCAACCATGGAATTGGTTTGCATGTCATATATGTCCACTACATTAGGTGTGAATATTACTTTCTTTCTGGTGCTATAATTTTTCATCTGATACATAGAGAGAAGATTGATGGAAAATTTTGGAACGTGTAACATGTTCTTGAAGCTTACGTTGGTGAGTTCAATCCTTTTGTTTTCGGTGACCTCGACTGGAGAGTTGTCCCCCATTAGAATAGGACATGCATCCAATGAAGAATAGAACTATTTTGTGGCATCCATGTGGTGTTATTCTCCTGAATCTATGATCCAAGCATCAAGAGAGGAGTTGATGGCAATCAAGGCATGGCTAGAATTGCCTTTCTTGGGATTATGATCTTTTGTCTTCTTCTTGGCACTCTTGAGGATGCGATCTCCAAATTTGTTTTGATGAATTATTTGAGTCATTAGATCTATATGTTTCTACATACATGCATATTCTAGATGGAATCCTTTATGGAAATATGTGCATTTCTCTCCTTTTCTTCCCTCTCCACCTTTGGATCCGGAGGCATCGTTGAAGGTTTTTGAGTTCCCCTCCTCTCTTCGAATTTGCATGAGATTTCCTTTGGTATTTATATTTATATTTATGATATTGATGAGAACTTCCATCTTGCACATTAAGTTCATTCACCTTTGGGCCTTTGATATTTCCCATGTTGATGAGTTTGGTTTGCTCTTGTGTCAGAGATTTGATAAATTCCTCAAGAGAAGGCATCTTCTAGGTGGCTCCAGAGGTGAATATAACTGAATGGAATGTGGATGAAAAATCTGATAATTCAGGACCAAGTTTGGAGAGAATGGTGAGAACCATTTGTTTCTCCTCCTTAGATTTATTAACCCTGTAAGCCTTGAGTTGTGACAATAAATCCTTATATTTGGTAAAGAAATCTTGGAGATTGTCGAAGATTTTTGGATCCAATGTGAGAAATTCTACCTCGAGCATGTGTCCCCTCATCTCATAATTTTTTTCCAAATATCCCTTCCATGGTGGTCTAGGATTCATTGGGTTTTTTATAGGAAGATATGTGAGAAAGGAGATCAGGATAAATGAGACTGCAAATTGTTCTGAATGCTTCATCCATTCGATTTAGATACTTGGATTTTTCGATGGTTGATGTTGGTTTTGTATCTGTGTTCATGTTTAACCTACACAATCCTCTTATTTGAATATGCATGATCATATTCTCCTTCCATGAAAAGTAATTGTAAGGTGTAAGGATGAATTCTTTTGAAAATTCCATTTTTCCTCTATCTTCAATCTTCGGTACCTGTAAAAATAATTTGGTGTGTCTTTTCCCTAGAAGTCTATCGGATCTGATACCATGTAAATTTTTTGAACTTGAACATAATATATCTATCTTTGAATTGACATACACAGTTGTAGAGAAAGTAGAAGAAAGGAGAAGAAGGAGAGAAAAAATGGAAGAATTCTCATTAACCAAATGAATGAATGATGATTTACACATGATATACTCTGTATAAATCAACCAATGCACACTAGAGGAGAATAAAATGTTCCATAGTGGTGGTATAGAGTGATATGTACATGCACCAACATTTAAATGAGTAAACAACCAACTAGTCTAGTCTCTCGGGTAGTTACGGGAGTGAACTTCCACCTAACTAAGTTAACTAGTCTATCAGTCTTCAGTTAACTGACTGAAACAAAGTGAAGTGAGGAGGCGATCAGTGAATCATGGGTATTGCGCTAGTCTGGTGATGATCCCAAGGACAATGTGAATTACATGGTGATGATCCCAATGTTGCATGGTGATAATCCCAATGCATCATCTAGACTTCACTCAACTGATAAAACTGAAGTAAAAAATGAAGAGAATATTCTCAATAGAGGAATATTCTTCCTAAAATATAGGAGACTGAATAATGACTAATAAACATAGGAAAAACCTTAGGAAAAATAAATCCTAGGTGTGTGTGAAGTAACTCCAACACCAAGTACTACTATATATGTTAGGTTGTCCCAACTCACTAGAGTATTGAATTTTCTACCATATAAAGCTTCAAATAGGCTCATATTCAATAAATCTTGATACCCATTATTATAGGAAAACTCAACCAAATGCAATTAGTCTTCCCACTTAGATTGTTTTTCCATTACATACATTCTCAACATGTCATCGATTACTTGGTTGACTCTATTTATCTTCCCATCTGACTATGGATGGTATTTTGTGCTAAAATTTAGATTTGTACCAAATATTTTAAATAATCCTCTCCAGAAATTTGAAGTAAACTTTGTGTCTCTATCTAAAACAATTGTGTTAGGTATTTCATGCAACCTAACAATTTCCTCCATGTAAATTTCTACATTATTAGCTACCATATGAATCATTTTCATAGGAAAAAATGAGCATCCTTTGTCAATTTATCAACCACTACCATTATTGAATCATGTTTCCTTGTTGTCTTGGGAAACTTAGTGATAAAATCAATGGTTACCACTTCCCATTTCTTCTCTAGAATTGGAAATGGTTGTAACAAACCTGCTGGGTATCTATGCTCAACCTTCACTCTCTTTACATTGCATACATTTGACAATGTAATTAACAACATTCTTCTTCATTCCTAGCCAAAATAATTGGCTTCTTACTGTTGCAATTGTTTTATGGTAACCGAGATGTCTAAAATATGGAACATTATGCATTTTGTTTAACACCAAATTCCTAAGTTCTATAGAAATAGGAACATAAATTATATTCTTATGCATAAGTAATCCATCTTCCTTAATCTCATACTCTTTAATTTTATGTTGTACATTTTCTTGCT
Source organism: Picea glauca (assembly GCA_000966675.3). Lineage (NCBI taxonomy): Eukaryota > Viridiplantae > Streptophyta > Pinopsida > Pinales > Pinaceae > Picea > Picea glauca. The sequence goes on from JZKD02S1675961.1 coordinate 167,714, forward strand.
GTAAAATTTCTTTTACCTATAGGTAATGTTGATCTGTAACAACAACGTCTAAAATTATGATTTTTAAATTTGAGTAATACATACTAATGGTTGTATCATGCATGATATGTACTCTTTTGTTGATTGCATCAACAAATTCATTTTTTTTCCCTTTGATATGCTTGATGTCAAAGTCATACACACTTAAAAATTCCATCGATATTATATGTCTCGAATTCAAAGTTGAAATCTATTTCCCATGAGATAATGCCTCCACATCTTCAATGCATGAACTATGAAAGCAAGCTCCAGGTCATGTGTGGCATAATTCCTCTCAGGTTATTTAAGCTTTCTGGACTCATAAATAATGGCATGACCATTTTAAGTGAGGAATCCACCAAGTCCTTCCTTCCATGCATCTGTACATACCACAAAAATATCACTTCGATCAACAACAATTAAAATAGGTGCACTAGTAAGTAATTCCATTAAAAAATTAAAAAAAAAAATCACACTTTGTTGTTCATTCAAAATTAATTCTCGTATTTTGCAAAGAAGTGATGGGATGAGAAATATGAGATAACCCTGCTATAAACCTCATGTAGTATCCATCTAATCCCATAAAAGATATGGTTTATGAAATATTTCTTGGTGTTGGCCATCCTCTAATGGCTTCAATCTTTTCTGAATACACTGCTATACCTTCTTCTAAAATAATGTTTCCCAAGTAATGGATCTATTCTTGGTAAAAAGAAAACTTAATAATCTTGGCATAAAGTTGATTTTATCTCAGCACTTGCAACACCAACCTCAAGTGATGTTCATGATCTTCCTCAAACTTAGAAAAAATAAGTATGTAATCCAAGAGCATGATGAAAAACTTATCCAGATAATTTTTTAATAAGCCATTCATTAAGAACATAAAAAAATATGGTGCATTGGTCTTTCCAAATGACACCACTACAAATTCATAATTTCCATGTCTTGTTTTAAAGCTTGTCCTACTGGTGTCCTCTTCCTTGATTCTTACCTGATGTTATCCATATGTCAAGTCTATTTTTTTAAATATCTTTGCTCCTCTTATCTAATCAAAGAGGTCATCAATTATGGGTAGACAATATTTTTTCTTCACAGTGGCTTTATTCAATTGTCTAAAGTCAATGCACATCCTCAATGTTCCATCCTTATTTTTGACAAAGAGTAATGATGCTCCCCAGGGTGAAACACTTGGGCGTATGTACCATTTCTTCAACAATTCTTCCAACTGCATTTGTAATTCTTTCAATTTAGGTATACTCATTATGTAAGGTGTTTTTGATATTGGGGCATCTCCTAGTACTAATTCAATAGAGAAATTCATCTCCCTCTCTTTTGGAAATCCTAGTATTTCTTGGAATACATATTCAAACTCTCGAAATACTAAAAAATATTCAAGGATTGGCCCTTTTGCTTTTTCTGACTCTGACATATGATATCCATACAATTGACATCAATTCCTAAAACATCTCTTCGGTTGTAAGGCTGAAATATCCCTTATATAAATGGGTCTTGGAATTTCTTTAACAGTGCTATGTTTTCCTTCTTCATGGAGACATGTAAATGTCATGTTATGACAATCTTGGACAACATGGTGATTATCCTACCAATCCATTCCAATTAGGATATCATAATATCATAATGGGATGATATTGATATCAACATTAATATTCACTCCATTCATATTTATTTGACAACTCCTAAGGACCTCATTGATCCTTCTTTTGGTTCCAGTGGCTAGTTGAACCAACCTTGATTTCTCAAGCTTACATTTCTCCAAATGTAATCTAACCACTATTTTAGGATCAATGTAATAATGCCTTGGTACTAAATCAATTAAAATATAAATAGGATGATTAATAATCTTACCTTCCACTTCAATCATATTGGATTGGCATTCTTCTTGTTGATCTTCTAAGGATGCATATATTCTTCCCATGTCTTCTATCGTTGTAGCTTCTTAGATGTTGTGCATAGCCTTTGATTTATCTCCTATGTGAGGGAAATCCGTATATAAGTGAGTTTCTTTGCACCCCAACATTGGATTGGTGGTATTCCTCTTTTTCCCAAGGATTCTTCCTTCTTGGATTCATTCTTAGTAAATTGTTCTTGTTGATTTGTATTTAGACTATTTCTATTGAAAGGAGGGAGGTTTGAATCCCTTCATTCTCTGATCAAATTTCTCCTTCTTCTTCTCCTTCCAAGATTTTTTCATGGATTCTCTGCCCTTTCCTTGATCACATAGGTACTTAGCCATACTAATGGTCTCTGTCAAAGTCCTAAGATACACATAGTGAATATTTTCCTTATAAAAGGACGACATTCCACTAAAAATAAATTGTATATTCACTTTTTCATCCTTGATAAATACCACATACTTAAGAAATCCCAAGAACTTCTTTCCATATTATACCATGTTCATGCTTCCTAATCTTAGTTCAAATAACTCTTGCATCTTATTGTCATAGAAGTTCTCTAAAAGATACTCTTTTTGAAAATATTGCTTGAACTGGTTCAAAGTGATCGCGTGCTCATTAATGTGCTCAACTTTCTTCAGTTGATCCCACCACATAACAACTTTTCCATGCATATGGTATGTGGCAATTCTGGCTTCTAGGATAGATGAGTAGTTGTGCAACTAAAACTAATTCCTAATTCCAAGCAACCAAGCTTCAACATCATCTTCCCTTTCTCTTTCACCATCAAGGTATGGTGGCTAAATCTTCGTCAACTCTCCTTGCAAATTTCTAATTCATGTCTTCTTCTTTGGTGTCTAACATGAAACACTTCTGAAATTCTTATGGAGTCTTCAAATGCATAAAATTTCCTGGCTAAGTAAGGATGTAATTTATTTCTGTGAGATCTACTAGAACTTCTATAATGACTGACTCTTTTGTAGTTATCTCTTCTTTCATAGTGGATTCCCTCTTCCTCCTTCCTTGAGTCTGATCCAATATTTGTTTGCCTATGCAACTGATAATTTAGGCCTTGCATCACTTGAGAATTTATTTGATTTTGTTCTCTCATCAACATCTCATTGTCTACTTTGTAACTATGTACTTCTATTTGTAGGCTTCTCATATTCTCTATTAATTTTTATTTTTCCCCTCTACTCTTGTGCCTGTTTGATTCTATCTCTGCATTACCAAAACTAATATTTTAACCTTTGGCTTCTTTATAGCGACTGAAGGATCCATCTCCTTCCTCCATGTCCCAAATATGCATTCTTATCTCAAATTTATATGTTTATATCCCTAATTCTGCAAAATGTGCAAGTAACCATTTTGATAGAGTTATGCATGTTATAAAAAAAATTGTCAATTAATGCTAAAGGTCCTTTTTCTACTTAATTCATGAAGAAATATATCATATTTTTCCAAATTATAATAATTCTAGGTTATTCTCCTATGAATAATATTTCCAAAGACTACACTCATGCCTCATTTTGATATCCAAGATGAAAGTTATGGCTTCCTGAAAAAACCACTTTCACCCTTTTTGTACATTTTCTTCACTAGTGTAATTTTATTGAAATGCCAAATTTTGTCAACTGCAAATGAAAATATATAAAGAACTAGAGAAACTTTTGTATGATACATAGTTAATAATAATGACAAGGAATAGTTAATATTAATGACAAGGAATTCATAACAACTCTCATATTTTCAACCTGATGTTCCAATAAAAAGTTGCAGCAATATGGAATATACAACTTTGTTCTTCACCCATTTTTCTAGACTTGGAATTTTTAGCAAAACTAGCTATATCACAATGTGTGCACTTCTAGAAAAAAATCACTTTACCAAATTTATATGTCTTTATGATTATGTAAAATTTCTAGTAAATAAAATTTTCCAGTTTTGTGATCTAGGCTCATTTTTCCTTTGAAATCTCAAAAATCTCAAAAAGGTGGCCCGGAATAGTGGATTTTGGCCTATTTCAACATCCCCATTCCAATTTTATTAGGATTTATTCATTTCCTTCGATTATTCTTTCTATGTATTCTTTTTGGACTCTTCCCAGGAGTTTCATCTTAATCTGGACCTCTACCACTAATCTGGACCTAGATCTTTAAAAATCACTATTTTGAAATTTCTGTCAAATCCAAGAATAAATGGACAATGGCCCTCTTTGGCACTTTTGTAGATCTCCTCTCTATGGACAAAACCCATAAGTTTCATCCCAATATGACTTGGTTTTCCCTAGTTTTGTTTTGAACTCTGCCCCGCGCTACAACATCCATTAAAATACAATTTTTTGGACCTTCCAGGTCAAATTCAGTTATGCAACTCTATAGATCAAATCCATTAACTTCTCGGAAAATTTTGAATTATTTCATACTTGAATTTTCTCATGAATTCGGGGATTTTCTCTCCAATTTTCCACCTTTTCCCAAAATTCACACAGATTGAAATTTGTGATAGAGAATCTGTCTGATTTTCACTTGTTGCGTCCCATATCAATCTGGTGTTTCAATGACAAGCTCTAATACCAATATGTAATATATCCAACCATCCAAATGTTGGCCACGCTACTTCAAAAATGCACTTCAAAACTGATTTTGAATTCTGATAACATTTAATTAATAAAGAATCATGAAAGATTCACATGCATTAATCAAGATTCATGCTACCACATAAAAGAAATGAATATTATTCCATGCACAACAATAAGTATAAAGCAAGAATATTATAAATAAAAGATTCAAAGAAAATAATTAATACACAATGGAAATAATATACAAGCAAAGGAAACCATGACAAAGAGCACTTATATTAAACAAAATGAATCATCAACTGGATGCAGACCAAGGACATTCCACCCAGCCATAGACACTATTGTTCCAAGTCTCAAAAACAATGTCACCCCCAAGCCAGGGATATGAATCCACAAGGGTAGGTTCTAGGATGACACTTAGCTTCCCAAACTAGTTAACATTTAAGTTCTCACAGGTTTCTCAACAAATAACAATCCAAAGTACACCAACTCTCTTCTCTCCATCCTACACCACCCAAAGATAATGAATCCCCTTCACTTCCATGCAGTCCCTCGGGATGTCCACTTCTTTCTAGGGAACCAGTGCATCTGATCAAGAATCTCCATGTTTGGACTCCGAAGATTCACAACTATGAAAAAAACTTAACACGTGCCAATGCATCTCAGACATGCAGACATTAATTCATGGTTGGAATACACTAGTAATTACTACAACCAACAAGCAATGGCTTATTCCTAGGCAATTCATGCCCATATCCCAACCAATAACAAGGATGAATGAGGAATTATAAATGAGCAGCAATGAATTAAAGAGTGAAAGAGTTAATGGAGAAGAACAAAATGAAGAGTGTGAACCCCCAAACAACCCAAAGATGGGTTTATATATTTACTTGTAAATCAAGAACCACATGACCTTCCCCAATAATTTCATGTAACCAATTCTCTCAATTAAAACAATTATGGGTAAATGAAATATAATAAAATACTTAGCCCCTTAACCCCCCTCTCTCATAGAATCATATCCCATTATAACTCTTGTTCGTGTATGTCTTGTAGCCAATGATGTATTTTATTATTAATAATGATCAAAGCATTACATTTCCTAGGAACTTCAACCTCTTTTAATTATTTTGTCACTTCGTCATTTCATAAAATAACAAAGTACATTATTTAATCTGGAGACTCAAAACCAAGGTATTACAAAAACCTTAACTCTAGGAGACAAAGTTCCAAAAAGGATTGTGGGCCCTGAGGTGACTAGTTGATACACCAACATCCATTGAAACTTTTGCATACAATCTCCATTTGAGGTGAACAATAGTTCATTGGAAAGATATAACTGAGAGTTACAATTTTTGGTATGCCTAATAAATCCATGGCCACTCTAGGCCCCTAAATGGCCAAGAAACATCAGTTAAGGTCTCAAAACAACCCCAAAAGTTTGGGACTTCAAAAATTGTAGATTAAAAAAATGTCAAGATGGAGAACCATGTTGAGTCAGTGGAAGAGGTGGGTGGCCACCGATGCCCACCTGGATTATTCCTCCCCCCTTAGAAATAAATGTTCCCCATTGTATCAATTTCACTCATTATATGGGGAAATGTTTGTTGAATATGACTCTCAGTGGGCCACTTTCCTTGGTCAAGCAGTTGTCCTGCTTTGACAAGACGATAGAGTTGTATGTTCTACTAGAAGGTGCCCTTTGTCTTGGTTTCCATGATATTATCTAATATATCCCATTCAATGCAGTTAGGATTGATTTTTTTAGGGAGAAAATGCTCATCCACCTATAAAGTGTCCAATAGGGGTGGAAAATATGGTCGAAGCAGCTCCACTTTAAATACTAGGTGCAAGCCAAAGAAACGTGGAATACACAATTTAAAATCATTCTCACCCACAAAATTTGTGATGGTGTAAGGCCCATATTAGAGTTGTTTGATCTTCCTATGGGGGCTTGTGAGCTAATCTTTCTGCAAATGCAACCACATCTTATCACCAACCTGAAACTTGTGTGGAACATGATGCTAGTCACATTGCTACTTGTACTTGGCATTGGATTTCTACTGGATATCATGAGCCTATTTTTGGATTTGCTAGACCCATTCAACAAATTTGGCTACTTTTTCTACCTTATTATGAGCATGGGAGGACTCTTCTTTTGAATATGCAATGGGAATAGCTACATCAATGGGGGATAATGGATGGAATCAGAAACACACCTAGAAAGGGTTTTATAAAATAGAGATATGGAGGGATTTGGTGTATCTATGTTGAACATATGGAAGGCTTTCATCTGATGTACATGGATTCTTGTATTTAAACATGCACAAGATATGAAAAATCATTGTATTGACCACTTATGTTTGCCCATTTGTTTGAGGGTGGAAGGAAGTTGATTTGATCAACTTGGTGTCCATTAGAGAGCATAGGATAGAACAAAAGGTTATATGGAACCTATTGTCCCTACATCAAATAATGGTCCATGGTATAGCCCAAAATTAACCCAAATACACACAAAGAAGAGATTATTAGTGGATTCAATTGTGACACTCTTCTTACACGATATCAAAATGGCCATCTTGGTGAATTGATCAACAACCACAAAGACACAATTATTACCATGCCTTGTGGAGGGAAAGCCTAACATGTAATCCATGGAGACTAACTCCTATGGATTTTGTAGGGTAGGTATAGGAGTGTATATATCATGCTTCTTAATGGAAGGTTTATCAATGGCATATGAAATGTATAATTTGATATGCATGTTGATGTCCTATCATATCTTTGGCTAGTATAAATGCTTATGTAGTACTACTACTCTCTCCTCCACATAGAAGTGTCTTGCCTCCTGACTATAATGTGCCTCCCAAATTATCTTTTCACGTTTTCTTGAAGGAACACAAAGATGGACTAGATAGTATAAAACTGCATCCTGGAGGTGAAAGTTTGGAACTTTTTTACCTACACTCAATGTATGGTATGTGGTATTGAAATCATGGTTGTTTTCATACAATTGGGGGTGCCCGGAGGTATTCTACCCATAGGAGTCAAGAATTGTGGTTAGCACCAAAATCGAGGGCTGATCGAGGCACTCTGCAACATAGTTGGTGCTCCTATTATTGTACTTAATGTTCAAGTGGAATTGTTGCAAGTATGTGAACCACCTTTGAAGGTGTTCATTATGTAACTTTCCTTGTGTTTTCATGAATTGGAGAGGCTTGTGACTAGTGTGGATGATCATTTCCTTTGTCAAAATATAATGCTTCCATTATCAAAATGCCTACAAAATGGAGTACATTTCCTTGTCATAGGTGGGATACCTATGAATATTATTAGAGAGTGTCTCATTGTGATAGGAAACTACATTTCCATGCTTGATGATGACTACATCTATAACATAGTTAGAGGCATCTATCTCAATCTCAAATTGTTGTTGCAGGTGTGGAGAAGTGAGGACTAGTGTCGAGAAATACCGTCTTTCATATCCTCAAATGATTTCTATTGTGGATTGAACTATGAAAAAATGACTTTAGCTCCAGCCTTGGTCACTTTTCTTAAGGGCCAAACGATATGAGATAACCAAAACACAGACATACAATAGAAGTTTTCAAGTCCCTAGAATTTACAGATCTCTATCAGAGTCGACAGGGCTATCCAATCACGAATGAATTGGATCTTAGTTGGGTCCACATGCACCCTATGTTCATCCATGATGTATCCTAGATATTGAATTTTCTACATGCCAATTGATCATTTCTTGATATTGGCATATAAATTTTGTTGTTGCAGAGTGCTTAGGATCTACTAAATCCATTACAAATGTTTTTCCCAAGTTCTGTTGAATATGAGAATTTCATCCAAATATATGACCACAAAATAGTTTGTGAACGGCTACAATAGATCATCCATCATCCTCATGAATTTTTCCAAAGCAATATTTAAGCCAAAAGGCACGACCAACCACTAATAAAGGCCTTATTTACACTTGAAGGTCATCTTCCATACATTAGTTTGTTCAATCAGGACCTGGCGGTAACCTGACTTCAGATCGATTTTACTAGATAACTTGTCACCCTTAAGATGATCAAGAAGATCTCTAATCTAGGGGATTGCGTATTAGTTCTTAAGGGTGATTTTTTTTAGGGATTTTTAATCAATATAGAGTCACCATATCCCATCCTTCTTCTTAACCAATACAATTGTGCTCCCACAAGATGASGAGYGTTGTCAAATGTGGCCCTTTTGGATGAKCTCATGAATTYGATGTTTTATTTCTTCATTCTCCAAAAGASAGAACCATCAGGAAAAGGGGMACTAGGTAAAAATTCAATTAAATGTTTGACCTAGAAGTGCAGAGGTACCCCCTTAGGGGAAGTGAATATATMTCTATATTCTTCTACATTGTCCACTTGATTKTTTTGTGTAGAGAGGCCTTGCKCTGAGGTGGTGGTGGTCATAATGACCTTACATTCACCTTCCAACTAAACCATGAAGAGGAAAAAAAATGGTCTAAKATATTACCTTTCGACATATATTTKCTCRGATCAAGGAAATTGCAGTAGTTGGAACTACCTTTGGTACTAAAAATTACACTACRAGGCTTGGACTCATAAATAGCATGGTGTTTCCACATACAGGGTTGYTCTAAAATAACATCAMAAAMTTCAAGTGGGGAAACATTACATAATAACTCATCTTTGAATGGATTGATTCCATATGATAGGAAACATTGMTAGCTGACATAAAGGTCTCATCCCTRGCTCAACCAATCRATGGTGTATGGTTGGGGGTGTGGCATTGTTGACAACTTCAATCCCTTGATGACCTATGTTTATATTAGGTTATTTTGGCTACTTCTTTTAACAATGGAATGTAGTGGAKTCCCCTTCACCCACATCTATGAATGGAAGAGGCACTCCCCCTCCTCGAGCTCCTCTCACTCTATTGTATTGATCTTTGTAGTTACAATGATAGCATTGGGTTCTGCATAAATGATCTACTTTCCCTTATCCTTCTCTGAATCAAAGTTTGAGCCAAAGTTCGATTATTTTTCTTTTATGTTGGATAACAATTATTGTTTCGAGTGACATTCATCAATGTTGTACTAGGGGATTTTTTAGAATTCACACCACTTTCTAGTGTCCTTCTTTGACTTCGTGTTACCCCTCTTTTCTTATGGCTTGGATTGGTTGTATTGAGGTTGGATATCCTTTCTTTTTCCTTTGTTCTATTAGTTTGTACCACCTTTACCATGCTTTTGTTGTGGTGTATTTGTAGACCCAAACTCCTTATTACTTGACTTGAATTTTTGCTTGATTTTGACAACATATCAATAAGTAGATCCTAGTGAGGATATGTCCAAGAAATACATATTTGTTTGGATTTTCCTATGTAGGCTGATATGCTTCAAAACTAGGTGCCACTCAGGGTCTCTGATACCCACCTTTGAGTGCAAGGTATGGAAGATATTGGTTTTCTCCAACACCTTCTAGTCTCTTTCCTAATGCAAAGTTGTCCATCTTGTGTACTGGTCATCATAGCTTTCGATAGGGTAGAATTCCTCCTTGAGGGAATATACAATATTTTCCCAAGTGGGTTCTATCCTAAATGTTGTAGAATCATATCTATCATGGCTCTCCCAACAACTTTCCCACCAATATTTGACATGGGGAAGGGTCTTAAGAGGTGAAAAGGTGATCTTTTTGATGTCCAATTTTTTTTTAATAGAGTAATAACCCTCTAACAGATTTAACCATTTATCCAAATCATTTTCATCTATATTTCCTTCAAATAAAGGAATGTCAAAGTTAACTTGTACCTTGACAGGTTTCACACCTCCAAAATGGTTGCTTGTTGAATATGTCTCGGACATTGTTCACATTCATCGAAGGATCTAGGTGAAATTTTACACCATCTCGTTTCTCTATCATGCAAAGTATTCCTTGAGAAACAAACTTATAGGATCTTATGCTCCATCATATTTATTTTCATCCTCCATGGGAGGCTTCTTAGGATAGAATGAGTCATCTTCCCAAATCGAATTAGCTCGAGACCCAACTGTCTATATTCTTACCTCGTAAGGGACATGCATTAAGAAACAACACAAAACATATTGCTTTGATACCACTGATCTATATTGTATAGAGAATAGAATGAAAAGAAGGAATATAAAAGGAAACACACACACAATAATATAGTGAATCCAAAGTTCTATTAATGAATGAAATAAGAAAAGACTATAAAATGAAAATAAATGCAACCTAGCTAGAATGGTGGTAGATTATTTATGAAGAGAGAGGTTTTGTCTACATTCATTCACAATTAGACATTATAGGAGGATAAAATGGACCTTTTAACATAAATCACTAAACCCTAAGAGGAAGCGCTAAAAAGGATTATGGGCCCCAAGGTGGCTAGTTGATACACCAACTAACTAGTGGTGCAACCTTTTCATACAATATCCATTTGGGGAAAACCATATATCATTGGAACTATCTAATTGATAAGTAAAATTGTTGGTAGACCTAGGTAGGCCATGGCCACCACATGCCCCAAAATGGCCAAGAAAAATCACTTAAGGCCTCAAAATGGTTGTTATAGCAAGATTTGGCTCACCCTATGAAATCTTGCACAGAAGGCCTTTTTCCATTTCCCTATACAGACTTATCATCCCTATTTCTAAAATCCCAGAGACAAAAATAAATATTTTCCACATGTACGCACCTTTCCTACTATATATCATGCATATACGTAGGTTGCACCACTATAGCCTGCTTACATCGGGATTTGTGCCCAAAAATGAAAATTAATGTCCGGTTTCCATGTCACGACATGAGATCTATGATCCTTGGCCTTCCATATACTGGAAACATTCCGAATCGACCCTTTAGTTCCATTTGAAGGCTATAACTGGGCCAATTCTAAACTATGGAAAAGAGGAGAAAGAATTCAACTTTGAGACGAAAGTTACTTTGGAGAAATTATTTACTTTATATTGAGTCTGCATCCCTTTGTCCTTTAAGTCTGAACACAGTGTTCATCCCCCAAGATCTTCCCTTATTGATTAAGAACCTCATTATCTCTCTTTTATGAGCTTGCCTTTGGTGGAGGATTGAAGTGGTGGAGGCCCAACTAGAAGGAACTTGGTTTCTCAGTTTCGAACCGTGACGACATGAAAGTCTGTAACATTTTCACTTATGTTGATCATATATTAATAGTAATACTCTTTTCTCATTCAATTGATATCTTGTAAATATTTTAATTATTATTCCATGGGTGTATTTGTCATGTTTATTAATGGATTATTCTATTGAATGTGCTAACATCATTTATTATCACCACATGCTTGATTTGCTTGGTTGTTGAGGAATATTTGCAGGTATATTGTTGTGGGTCAAGTGCTCAATGATGGACTTCATCGAACGTCTGGACAAGATAGGCCTTTTATCTTGTCTTTCTAGAATATTTGTTTACATAGAATACTTGAGAAGAGAGTTGATTTATGCAGTCATTTCCATTTATTTTGGTTTACCCTAGCCATAGAGAGATTTTCCTCTTAACAGAATTGGAAACCATACTGGGGATTGGATATTCTTTCTTAGGGTTTAGAGTACTTTTGTCCTTAGATTGATCTTGTTCCTATTGTGTTTCTTGTCGTATCATTGTTTGAAAGCCTCTATTCACTCTGGGTCTGATTTTTTCATCCTTCTCCCTTGCCTGTCTTTTTTTTGAAACATATACATAGTTTTTGGCTTGACAGTCGTGTATATACACGGGCTATCCCTCTGAAAGTTGTGTACATACGCTATGTTTCCTCAAAAAATCATGTACATCAGCCTCCTTTGCTTGTTTACTGGGTCTAGTGGTTGTTGGGTGGGATTTGATGTTTGTTGAGTCTTCTTGGGTGTCTGTGGTGCCTGTTAAGTGCTTGTGGGATGACATGAAACCTGTCTGGGGTTGAATTTTTGGGCGGAGTCTTTCTTATCACCTTTTCATTTTGATTTTTCTTATACATTGGGTTGGGTGTCTTGCTGCTTGGTATCCTACTTGAGTTGTTTGTTTCTATACATAGTAGAGTTTTATATATCAAGTTTTTGTTTAGCCCATGCATTTTCACTTTCCTTATATTGAAAATACAAAAATATTAGACATTTTGCATTTCTTGGCATTTTGGTCTTTTGAGTCTTTTTCATTAGCTTAGTGTATACACTGAAATATTGCATTTGTACTTCATAATTGCTAAGTTGAAATTGAAAACTGCATTTGTTATTAGAAGCATATCATTCATTGAAAATTGAAGTTAGGACTTTGCATTATATTCATATTTACTTTTCTTGTTGAGTAATAACATCATGATTTTCACTACCATACCTTTTTGAGTAATCATGGCTACTAAAATTAATGCCATAATTTAAAATTGATTAGTCACGATTTTATTTTCTAGGGTGCACAAACTAGCTTAGGATTTAGTGCCTTGGAATAGGATTTTGTGAGTAAACTTCTCCAAGGCAAATAAATCAACATATGTGTCTGACAAAGGGAGTGGATAAATCCATTGTATAATTGGTAATATCAGGAGGCTCCTCTCACACCAGATTTAATCACGAGGTCACGGGAGATTGGTTGAAGGGATATCCCCCCAATACCTTCTTAGCACCAGAGATATTTCTGGGGATCTATTCGTATCTGGGGATCTTGCTAGTTCCTTTACCTCCATGAGAGGCAATACTTTCAAGGTTTCCGGCTTTGCTACCGTGCCCATACGATGGACCTGACTTATGACTTCTCGCCTGTGCATCAGTTATACATTGGTTTATTAGTTTCTTGACTTAGGTGCCACATAGGTTACTTGCAGGGGTTATTTTGTAGGTACCCTGGGTCAAATAAGGGTCAGACAACACACACCCTTTATGGAGGATTACCTCTCTGGGGGGATTTGACCGACTGGTTGCTAATCCCATGAGGGCCCTTATAATTGATTTTGTTACTTTTGATATTTAGAAAGGAGCCTCAGGCCTCTCTTAGGCGATACATACCTTATTTAGGGAGGGAGGCCACTTTCAACCACTTCACCCCATTTGTGTGCATATTGGTCGTTTGACTTTTGGTGTGATATTTGATTACTAGTTGGCCTTAGGAGTTTTTACTGAGTTTTCATTATCATGGATAGTGGAGTCCCTTTTGTTTGCTCATTTAATTCTAACACCCCCCCCCCCCCCAATGTTCACTCCTTTTATGGGGGGAATTCTGTCTGCTTTTCATAATGGTATGCAAAGCTATGACGCTCGGTCTGCACCTTGGGTATCTAGTCATTTTCCTGTTGTTATGCCTTCACCTTTTCAATCCTCTCCCTGGCCCACTTTTATGAATCCTAGCAGTGGATCTGAGGGCACCATGGCACTGATTCCTACGTCTTTGTTTGATATGAGTCATGTTTGTCAACCAACTCTCACTTTGGGAGGTTGGAACCTCCCCTCTTATAGATACAGTCCTATCTATGATCTATGAAGAGCCAGTACTCAAATGGGTGCTTATTCTACTTATTAAACCCCATCCGTGTATCCTTTGTCCCCCATGCCTTCTCCTTCGGAAAATTTTCATATGACGAGTCCACATATGTCCCCGGGTCTTTCATACAAGGAGCATCCGTTTTATGGTTCAGGCTACCCTCTTCACGAAAACCCCTCATAAGGGGGAAACATATATCCTCACTTGAATAGTGCCTATCATACTTTTGTCTCTTCGCAGACTTCAGTGAGGATGCCCATACAGAACTCTTTGGATCAGTTAGGTAGAGGATACTACCTTTCCAAACAGGGACAGGGGGTAAACTAGGACCCTTCCTGGACTGCTATGTTTCAAAGCTAATCTTTCCCTGGACCTTGGTATTAAATGCCAAAACCAACCGCTAGTCCAGTCACTTCCAGTCATATTCGAGCTCCATCACCAACCTCTTCCAGTCATGTTGGAGATGGTTTGACGACCTCTGCAAGTCATGTTGACGACCCACACCAAGTCACTTCTAGTCATGCTCGGGGCATCACTTTAGTCACCATGAGTCATATCAATGTCACATCTCCAACCTCTGTACATCATGTAGGAGATGAATCTCTCACCTCTGCTAGTCATGGTGAGAGCATGTCACCAGCCATTAGGAACGACGCTAGGGGCATCGATAAGCCTAGATGTCTTAAACGTAAGACTAAATTCCTTTGTAGGACTTGCGAAGGAAATCACCTTACTCGTTTGTGTCCAGACACTGCTAGGATACCATAAGCATGGGGCTCACCTAAGGGCCCTTCAAATTTTGAGGCGTCTGTGAATTCCCCACACAATGTTTCTCCTTTCATTGACATGGCAATAATGTCACTGCAATCTTCTCCTGACCACATCCCCGTTGTCGAGGGTGATGTGTCCCCTACCCCTATTATTGCACATCCTCTTCAATCTAGAATTGAAGAGGTGTTCTTACCAGTTCAACCTCTGGTCAATCCTACTCCCCTTGTGGAGGGTGATGCATCCTTCAACCATGCCATCAAAATTCTTGATCTTGCACCTTCTAAATGAAAGCAATTTTTTCTCTCCCCAAGTTCTCTCCCTCCAAGTCTTGAGGAGATCCCCTTCAATTGGGATTGTCTTGTGGGGTATTGTTGGAGGTAGGACAAAGTGGAAAAGCAAGTTGTTTTTGGGAAAGAAAGCATGCACGAGGAAAGAGACAACTGGAAGGAAGACCAACACACGTGCATATGAGGGAAAACCTAACGACGATAGGGTTAGGGTTTTGGTAAGGTATTGTAAAGGGATGAAGAGCCATAAATGTATAAAATATAGATACTTAGGTCATAAGGGGTGGGGTTGGAGATATACTTAGGTATCATTCAGATTATTAGAGTGATTGTTTTAGCCAGGCATGAGTTGATGCGATATGTAATGTTTTGTTGTATAATCCATTTTTGTATAAGTTGTTGATATAGAGACGACAAAAGAGGGTAGATCCTGAGGGTTAGATTGTAGGCTAAGGATCCTAGTGCTATCTAGTCTGCCTCATAGTGATCTTACTCGACTGAGAAGAGTTGTACGTGCACGACGCTATAGATGCAGAAATACTATAACAAAAGAGCTGAGAGCCAAATATTTGTGGACGTAGTCCAGGGGGGTTGAACCAATGTAACATATGTATTATGTGATGAATGTGTGCATATATTTCTTGTCTTCAACAGTTATTATTATGTTGAATGAATTAGTTGTTATATTTCCTTCTTTTCTGTTGATAATGAGTATATTGTGTTTACAAGTAATAATAAATGGTTCAATATATAGCTCTCTTATCCCATAATCAATCCTAGGATATAAACACTTGAGTATTACAACCACCCATTAAATCTATCTCAGGTGAGACTACGCAACACATTATGTGGCAGTGTTGCCTTCTAGTTTACCAGGAGGGCCGATAGTTTTAGAGGCTTTGTTGGAAACCCGAATAGACATGAACCCTAGGTCAATAAAATCAAACAGTATAGAAGAGGAGTAACCAACAAATGGTTCCATTTTCATTGGTAGGAACATGATAGGATTGAGTAGAGGAGATAAGTCAAAGATCTGCCAGAGGTGGATCAAGAAAATATTAGGGCAAAGAGCAATGAGCCATTAGAAGGGAATGTTGAGACTGTGGAATCCCACAAAAGAAGAGATCAAAACTTGGCTAATAACTAAGGATCTAGAGTTTGCACAGAAAGAAAATAGAAACCCTATACTAACACCTCGCAAATACCTTAAAAAATACGTGTTTACTGATTTACGCGAAGTCTTTTTCTAAGATTTTCCACATCTATTGTAGGAGTGGATACTAAGGTTGAAGGATAACCATGCAATGAACCAAATTCAAGAAATAGAGTGAACCCCAATACAGATTGAACAATTACAGAAGGTGAACAACAAGTTCACCCGTGTAGTAGATTTTTGGCTTGACAGTATTGTGGCAGGTTTTATAACAGAGTTTGCAGTCGACACAGTGAATTCGTACAACTCAGCAGAGCAAGAGTTTCTATGAGGACCTCAAGGAAGGTACATTCTATCATTGTATACTTCTATTAAGATATTGTTGTATAACAAAGGAGCAATGGAGTCAGATAGCTAAACTTCCATGCATGCATGGGGGAAGGGGGGAAGCATTGACATAAAGAAGATAAATGGAAGGAGAAAAAGATAAGGGAAAGAAGGAGAAACCCTTGGACCCAATCACGATGGACGACGACTAGATCAAGCAAATCATGGCGACAGTTGGAAAGACACGTATCAGAGTACCCTACCAATACAAGGTGAATACCAAGAAGAGAAGCGTAGCCGCGAGGGAAGGCTTGGCGAGTGATGAGGAAGAGGTAGAGGATCTCCAAGCTATGGAGAATATTGAGGAAATCTTGCACGTAACATGTGAGAGGAAGACGAGAGGCCCAAGAATAAGAAGAGAAGGAAACAATATGATCCATATTAATGTCAGTGTGGAACCCATAAACCCATGTGCAACTAATACACTAAAGAGAACACCTTTGTTTAGACAACTGAAGTTCAGAAGAAGTCAAACAACATGAAGTACATCTGCACAAGGAACAACAATTGGAGGAGTCAATTCAAGCAGCACTAGTCAGGTATCTACACTGCGCGGAGGTAGTAGTTCAACATTCAGAATGGAAGGACACGAACCCACCATCAGTTTACCAGAATTTTGAGGAGAAGCAACAGAAAACCCTAAGAAACACTTGTTCATTTGTGCAAAGATCTGGGAAGCAAAACAGATCATTGATGAAGATAACAAACTTGCGCAACTAGCGATTATGCTAATAGATCGTGCATTAGACTGGTACGTGAGTTTAGATTCAAACAGTGCACCGGGGATGACAAGGACACTAAAAAACATTAAGAAGTTACTGATAAATGAGTTCCAGAAGACGAACTCAGAGGATCAATACATGAATGAGATGATAGAAATATGATAGAAACTAGGAGAATCTATATGGGATATTGACCAGAGATTCAAGCGACTAAAGGGAAAGTTAAAATATCTCATGACCGATATGCAACATCGACACTTGTTTGTCAATTCACTTCTCCCACACTTAAAATATCCATTGCGACAACAGAAGCTCCAAACACAAGCAGAGGCTCTACAGGAAACCTTTCAACTAGAAGAAAACCAATACCAACAGATAGACCCAGCTATTGAAGAGTTGAAGGAGGACTTGAAGAATTTAACGCTTCAGCTGAACTAGAATAAGAGTAAGGAAAAATGAGAAGTTGTTTGGTGTACCGCATGTAGGACAGAAGGACACCACAAAAACGAATGTCCAACATTCTCACAGTATATGGAACCAGGAATTCCAAACCCATTACCCACAAGAGGACCATGGTGTGAAGTCTATAAGTGTTACCCATAATTTTGGTCATCATGATGATGTATTAATGATGGTGTACTCGGTCTCTTCATAAGAACTTTCTCCTGAGAAAAAATTATTTTCATCTCTTCCAGAAAACTCATTTTGGAAGACTGTTCGCAGGCTGCTAGTATATTTGCCTGCGATAATGCATGATTCTCGCAGACTTCCTTAATCCAGGGTGCGAGAAGTTCATACTGTGTTGAACTACTAGGGTGCGAACTCTTTCTAAAGCAAGGAGAAAGATGAATTCTCGATGCTTCTAGAAGGGAATATTCTAGAAGGATGAGATGGCATTCGAATGGTTATCCTAGTACTGGATTCCCTGATATTTTGGGATCATTCTTATCYAAGTAACTAATTCATTCTCTCCTATATATTGAGGGAATTCTCATGGAAAAGGTTAAGCAAGATTCATTGGAGAATTAGTGAAAGAATTGTGTGAAGGACTGAAACTACAGCAGTTTGGAGACTCCAACAAGTTTATCCAAAGGAGTTGATCTTCTTCATGCAAGTGAGCAAGTGTGTGTGTCGGAGCCAAGGGCCATCGAAAGGAATTTTGTGACATCAAGGCTTAGGTTGTAAGATTTACTTTCCATTAATATGATACAGTAATATGTCCCTTTCCCATAAATCTAATTCCACTTTATTGTATAATTCCTTGATCATATACATAGATTGACTGTTGAATAGATTGTGCTTTCTTCACTTTGGTCGGTTTGTGTTGTCTTGGTCTTGGATGCACAAGAGCATTGGAGCGAAGAGGGAGAAAAAAAGACCATAGGAAGTGATAATAAGGTATGTTCTTTGTTCTTGCCTCCTATTTAATTCAATGGTTAGAATCTAGGGAAAGAGTCATGTTCAGTATTGCTTTGTTCTAGATCGAGGTGGATCTAGGGAGATCGGTTAGTGTCCGCACTTACGGATTTATCCAATAAAAAAATTGGCGACTCCACTGTGGATCAACCCATTTTATTGGTGGCTTTTGATATTTTTCTGTGGCCATTTGCTCTAGTTTCACATTCCTCCTGTCCTATCAATCTCTGAGTCTTCAGGATATCCTGATAGACCCTCTGGGTCCAGAGGACTTTTTCAATTTTGCTTCATTTTTCAAAATTTTGACTATGTTCAGGCATTCTCGCACTGTACTTCATTGCAGCCTGTGAGAATAGGTAGAGTTTTCACTTTGATTTTAGGTTTCAGTGCGAAGTTCTCGCACCCTGCTCAAGGGTCACCTGCGAGAATCAGTGATTCTCGCACTATGTAATATTGCCTTCCTGCGAACACAATTTTTCAAATGTTTGGATTTGAGTTTTGGTATTTCCAACTGCCCAGATCAGTGTGATTGCCTCTTAAAAGTTTCTTGGACCTTTGATTGATGTTTTTCTTGTCTTCGTTTGCATGCATGAACAATTTTACGATTAAAAGGCTTTTCTTGTCATTTGTGTCTTGACTTTCGCTTCTTGATTTTTTCTTGGCAAACCATTCTCTTTGACTTCAGACTCTGAGTGTGTTTGATTAGTTAAGAGAACCAGTGATTGGTTGAAAGTTGATTACTTGGTTTTTCTCATTTTCTTATTGGTATGAAAGATCATTTTCTTTTGCATTTGAAAAAACTAAATTGGTTTGCTCTTTATTTTTGTTTTCGTTGAAAGAGTGGATTGGGTGTTTCTCATTTCTTATTCATTTGGTTTTTTATTTTTTGTACTCTCGCTATCATAGTGTGGGTCCTTTTTGAAAAGTGAACAAAATTTTTTCTTTCAAAAAATTATTTTCGTTTTAAAAAACATTCAAAATCAAATTATTGAAATTGTTGAAGTATTTGAAAAAGACACAATAGAGAGTTGTCATTTGATAAGTGATTGTTTGCATTTGTATTTCAATGGAAATTTTGCATTGTAGTTCAAAGTTGATCTAGAAAACTTTCTCTCTCTCCCATACATAGGATTCATTGAACGAAAAGTGATATATTTCATTCTCATCCTTGCATTGTTGGGTCAGAGTCATACAACATAAGTTTCAC
>JZKD02S1675961.1:194195-225554 GCA_000966675.3 Picea glauca
TTCTCTTTCCTCCCGATTACAGTCGCGATTATTTCCTTTATCTTGCTGCCTCGGAGTACACTATTGGCATGGTTCTCGTCCAAGAGGATGATGCGCACGATGAACATGTTATTTATTACTTGAGTCAAAGTCTCACACCTATTGAAACCAAGTATAAACATGTCGAAAAACTGGCCTTGGCTGTCGTTCAAGCCGTCCAACGCTTCCAGCACTCTATCCTCTCACGCAAGACTACGGTGATTTCTCATTGCAACCCTATGCAACATATTTTGACACGTCAATTTCTAGGGGGAAAATACTCCAAATGGATTGTCATACTCCAGGAGTTTGACTTGGAATTTGATTGCGCCAAGTCTAAGAAATCCTTAGTTTTTGCTGAGTTGATATGCGATTTTCCTCATTCTGCAATGGAAAATGTAGCAGTTGATTCATTACCTGGTGAATCTCTTTTCCTTATTAGCACTGATGATCTTTGGTATGGGCATATCATTATATATCTCCAAACCCAGACTTTCCAGCCTACTTTATCTAGTCCTGAACGACGTCGAATACGTTATCAAGCTTGTCAATACATTATCCTCCGAGACACTCTTTATCATCAGGGGATTGACTCTATTTTTCGACGTTGTTTAACATTCGACGAAGCCAAGAAAGATTTGAATGACTGTCATTCTGGAGCATGTGGTGGTCATATGTCTGGGTATGCTATTGCCCAGAAGATCTTACGCACGGGGTATTTTTGGCCTTCTTTGTTTAACTACTGCATTACTGTCGTTCAGAAATGCCATGCCTGCCAGACCTACAATCAAAAAATCCATTCACATCCTGCTCCTCTTCATCCTGTGGTCTCAGTTGGTCCTTTTCCAAAATGGGGCATCGATTTCATGACATGTCACCCTCACTTGGCCGGGGGGCATGGTTACATCATTGTAGCCGTTGATTACTTTACGAAATGGGCTGAGGCGATGTCGACATTCGACAATATTGGAAAGATTGCAGCCTTGTTTCTTTTTAATCATGTCATAGCTCGTTTTGGTGTTCCCAAATCTATCATCACTGATCATAGTAGCCACTTTAGGAATTTTATGATGTCTGAACTTACAGAACATTTGGGTCTTCTCCATGATAGCTCAACAGCCTATTATCCACAAGCTAATGGCCAGGTCGAAGAAATCAACAAAGTTCTCATAACTATGCTTCGATGAATGATAGGGATTCATAAAACAAGTTGACACACAATGTTGTTTTCGGCATTGTGGGCGTACCGGACATCTGTCAAGTCTGCTACTGGGTTTACTCCTTTTCGATTAGTCTATGGTGTGGAATCCATTCTTCCTATAGAATACGAGATACCCTCTCTGAAGCTAGCTATTGAAATCCTACCCAACACTTCTGCTGAAGAATAACGTCTATTGTATCTTATGCGATTAGACAAAACTCGACGTGACACCACTCTAGTAATAGAAGCCTAGAAAAAATGTGTCAAGGCCCAATACGACAAGCATGTCAAGCCTCGCGTTTTCTCCGAAGGTGATTTTGTTCTTCTCTATGAACATGATCGAGATGTGTTAGGAGTTGGGAAATTAGAACCCATGTGGCGAGGTCCTTATGTTGTTCGTCGAGTTTCGGAAAAGGGAGCATATGAGTGGGTAGATTACAATGGTATCCTTTTGAGTGAACCCAGGAATGGGTTGTACTTGAAGAAGTACTATGCATAAATCATCTGTGCACAAGTACTTGTATTTTAATGTATCATACTTTGTGTGTGTTACTATAGCTTTCTTTTTTCATTATCTGGTCTCTGCCCTTATGTGACATTGTGTTTGATTTCCAGATGTCGGAGTCTTTGCTACCCTATATTGTCTTCGTTGATGGTGCTATCCGTAGTACTCAGAACCTTGCTTCCACTGCATGGGAAATCTATTTCCGAACAAATGAACTTGTATCTTTACGAGGTGTGTGCCTCGGTCGTGCGACCAACAACATTGCAGAGTATAGCACCGTTATTGAATTATTGGTTGATGTTATCTCGCTTGAAATTCGTCATTTGGTTGTGCGACTTGACTCGCATCTTGTAGTACTACAGTTAAGTAATATCCACTCTATTCAAATTCCTACTTTGTTACGGGTGTATTTGCGAATTCGCCTCTTGGAACGTTATTTTGATCACATTGAATATCAACATATTCCTAGATGTCTAAATACATTAACATATGCATTGGCTAATTATGTATTGGACAGACATTTGAATCATTTATAAATCAAACACATCAAAATTCACAAAATATAAAGTAAACCGGTGGAAGTTGTCTGTATATATAACGATCAAAAGAGATTTTTACAAAAAATTTGTCCGAAGACCAAATGTCAAAAATTGAAGCTTATAGATTTTACAAAGTGACGTCATGGATGACATTCACGATAACACACGACTTCCCTAGAAACCCTACAGAGAAGTCGACTCATAGATGTTGATACCCCTACAGTATGACGTTGATCACGTCGTGGAACCTCTTCTAGAGTCATGTCTGGAATGTCTGTAGTCAGGCCCTCTAGATTATGTTCCACCACTTGGTAATCCTCAGCAAACTGTGGTGTTGTTGCTACCTCTCCTCGCCACTAGATGGGAGAAGTGATGGGAGGTCTGTAAGGTACAACATCTGTGTTATCAACAAACGATTTTGTATTAGTATTTGTTCGAATATATAAAACAAAAACATCTGAATATGATAAAAAATTCAAAAACATTTAAAAAGAGAAAATGTGTGTACTTCTTACCAAGGTCCCCCCACTGAGCATCCTCTGGTAATACCAAATCCGGATCTCCTTCGAAATCCATCCCAGCATAAACGTAGTCATCAACCATCAACATCTATGGTTGAATCCAGTCAAAGAAAGTATCATCATATTTGATGATCGGTCCTGCTACGTGTCGGGCCATGAGCCGACACCATCTCAGCATATGCGGATCCCTGGGAGCTGGTAAATTCCACTCCACCTGTAGCCTTAGTAATGGGACCCACTCAAGGAAGAAGGATACTAGCAAAGATCCGTACCCTAATTTCTTCAGGTCACCGCGCCTACATTTGGTCAATTGTTTTTTTATACTGCAAAGCACAACATCTTCCCAGTTGAACACTCGAGGCTCAGTACACTCAATAGCATACTGGAAGTAACTCTGTAACACCATGTGAGGAGCAGAACTCCCAGCCATTCGAGCTATAGTGAAAATGATAGTATGGAGGGTCAAGTCTCGTACCCCCCAGATAGCCACTTTTCCTTTCTTTCTCTCAGCCTCAGGAACGCAGTGTAAATTGCAATACTCACTCATCTTTAGCCCACCACCTCTACTACCTGTTAGGCTCACATAGTACCCCCGTTGTGACAAACCAGTCAAAAAGTAAATGTCCTCAATGTTTAAGGATAGTGTGTGGACCCCCACATGAAACACCTGCTACTCAAGGTCCCACATATGCACCAGGTACTCTAATAGTCTGACTTGCGCCCTCATGCCCGGGATGCAAAAGTACTTCAAGAGCCCACAGTCTCTCAAAGAAGCTATGGTAGGTGGATGATTTTCGGCCATTGCATTGTCCTCTTCATGTTCCCTTTCGCGCCACTCTAACACCATGTTGATGGCCAATTATCTGCATAAGGAAAAAAATAAGAGAATTAACAACTTTTTTCATGCTTTGGATATTTTTCATTGGATAAAAATTTAAAAAAAAATTGGGCTTTGTTGTTCTCGCAGGTGCCCTGTGTGCACAGTGCGAGAACCTCGCAGGTGGCTTTAAGCTCACCTGCGAGAATGCATCATTCTCGCAGGCCCCATATAGCCTGCCTGCAAAAATGGCAGCGCGCATATAGGGCTTTGAAAATCAACCTAAATGAAAATCTAACCAATGAAATTACAAAATTAAACCATGAAAGTGTTAAGGATGAAGTGCCTACCTAATTGTCGCAGACGGATCGCTGAATGGTCTCTCATAGCTCCCGCAATCTGTCGCCGAACTTGGAGGGTAAAAGAGGGGTTTTTTTAGCTCAATAGTGGAAATGTAAAAATGGTGTGGTAAAAAGAGTATTTACTCCTTTTATTTACTTTTACTATATCATTTTGTTTTTTTATGATTATTTATCGATTAAACCCTAATCCCTAATGTCATGTTGAGTGTAATTATTGCATGTGTGATGACTTTAATGATCAAATACTGGGATACGGATATGTTTTTCTTCATTATCGCGTGTTTTTGATTGTTTTTTATGGTTTTTACATAAAACCTCGAGCGTCGTTTTTGTCCGTTCTTGCGCTCGTAAATACATGAGAACATGATCGAGCATACTTTTATCACTTTTTCGGGCTCAACAAGGTTATACGAAAAAGGAACCCCTTGGAGTCCTCTTTAAGCTCTTTTCAGACTCTCTAAACATGAAAAGATCATCGAGCGACATTGCTATTTTCACGCTCGATAAAATATTTGAAGTAAGCGTTTGGTGAGCGATAATTTATCTGTTTTTCAGTCTCGTCTAGACTATTTTATGAAAAAGGAACTGAGAGAGTTCTCTTTTAAGTGTTTTTCCAAACTCTATAATCTTGAAAAACCTTCGAGTTTTCTATCTCTGGACTCATTAAACAAACATTGACAGACCTGTGATGGGACCAAACCACTCCTTCTTAGGGTTCATTAAACATAATCCGAGGGACTTGTCCGAAGGATGAGCTTACATCAACAAGCATATTTTATCCTTCTCAAGCTTGCGTAAAAATAAAGAGGTACTCTCCAGAAATGGTGGGGGAAATTTTGGAAAAGGGATATGTTTTCATCTTCGTATTGATTGGCAGTAAGTGTCACTCTTGAACATGACACCCCCTATTCCTCATTTGAAGCCGGTTTGGGAAATCCATTTGTCTCTCATTCGATTTATTACAAGGTCATTCCCTGTGTTGTCTTTGAGTCAATGCTACCAAATCATTGGTCGTGTCATTCATATGTTCAAGAGAAGTTCATCTGAAACCTATATTGAGTCGGCCATCTGCAGTTATCCATTCTCTCTGTGTCGGCCTTCCCTGTGTCCATTCCAATTCACATCATACTCAGTTTCACCTTCAAAATATGTTACTCATTTCGCGTCATTGATGGGGGATACATCAAGGCCCTCCTGTGACTATTTTTGTTCCATCAACTTCAGCTCATTATTCGGAATCAAGACTTAGAAATTATTTGGTACCTTGGAGCTTGCATGCCTCAATGGCAGGTTTCCTCGCTTTCGACAATGGGTTTACATCATTGACCACTGATCAAAAGATTCCATTGAATGTTCGACTTCAACTCATTTATTCACACTTGATGGATTGTACTATGGTACCTTGGGAGTCATTGACATCAATGGTGATTTCCCTCGCACTTGTTAATGGTTTCATCAATGATCGGTAATCAAGTGGTTTCTACCATGTTCGACTTCAAAACATGTAATCACATGGTTAGATTCGTACTTTGGGCAACGAGATTGAAGACCCTGGATATCATCTTTGTGATCCAGGTTCCGATGGAGTATGTATAATTTGTGACACATAGATCCAATGTGTATGTCTCGTGGCTATGTCGTCTTGATTTGAAATTTCTCGCATAGATCCACAGTGTATTCCGGTGGCTATGCTATATTTTGACGATATGGATCCACAGTGTATGATTGGTAGCCATGACCCATGTCTATAATGTCATCGGTCTGTGATATAAGTATGGGAATGCCTACCTCAGAATTGATATATATGATATTCTGCAGATGCTTGGTTGTTCGCAGGTTTCCGATTAGGTGTGCCCCTGGTTCCCGACACACACATGCAGCGTACAAAGTCTATCGGCTGTCATTGGTTCCAACCTCATACTTTGGGGGGCATTTTGTTACCCATAATTTTGGTCATCATGATGATGTATTAATGATGGTGTACTCAGGGTCTTCATAAGAACTTTCTCCTGAGAAAAAGTTATTTTCATCTCTTCCAGAAAACTCATTTTTGAAGACTGTTCGCAGGCTGCTAGTATATTTGCCTGCGAGAATGCATGATTCTCGCAGGTTGCCTTAAGCCAGGGTGTGAGAAGTTCGCACTGTGTTGAACTGCTAGGGTGTGAACTCTTTCTAAAGAAAGGAGAAATATGAATTCTCGATGCTTCTAGAAGGGAATCTTCTAGAAGGATGAGATGGCATTCGAATGGTTATCCTAGTACTGGATTCCTTGATATTTTGGGATCATTCTTATCTAAGTGAATAATTCATTCTCTCTTATATATTGAGGTAATTCTCATGGAAAAGGTTAAGCAAGATTCATTGGAGAATTAGTGAAAGAATTGTGTGAAGGACTGAAACTACAGCAGTTTGGAGACTCCAGCAAGTTTATCCAAAGGAGTTGATCTTCTTCATGCAAGTGAGAAAGTGTGTGTGTCGGAGCCAAGGGCCATCGAAAGGAAGATTGTGACATCAAGGCTCAGGCTGTAATATTTACTTTCCATTAATATGATACAGTAATATGTCCCTTTCCCATAAATCTAATTCCACTTTATTGTATAATTCCTTGATCATATACATAGATTGACTGTTGAATAGATTGTGCTTTCTTCACTTTGGTTGGTTTGTGTTGTCTTGGTCTTGGATGCACAAGAGCATTGGAGCGAAGCGGGAGAAACAAATACCATAGGAAGCGATAATAAGGTATGTTCTTTGTTCTTACCTCCTATTTAATTCAATGGTTAGAATCTAGGGAAAGAGTCATGTTCTGTCTTGCTTTGTTCTAGATTCAGGTGGATCTAGGGAGATCGGTTAGTGTTTTCACTTAAGGATTTATCCAATAAAAGAAAGAAACAGGGTCACGACCCCTATCACTGGTCGATGATGCAAAAATACCAGACAGTCCCAAAGAATTCATATTGCATTGTTTGCAAGTCAGTGGGCCATGATGACAAAGATTGTAGAACTATGGAGTTGATGCAAGAAAGGACATCAGACGCATATATAGTGCAGGCAGAAATGATGGTGGGGAAGCCGCACCACAATTTAATCCATTTCCAACTCCATACAACACTGCACAACAACAATATAATACTGTGCAACAATAGTATAATACTGCGCAGCAGCCATACAATAACATGCAACCACAATACAATGCAACACAAACTCAGTACAATACTGCATAGTATAACCAAGCATTGCAGTATAATGCATCGAGAGGATATAGAGAAGGCTACAGAGGTGGAGGATGAGAAATAAGAGGTTTCAGACGAGGTAGAGGACCAATGGTGTGTCACAATTGTCAACAACCGGAACATTATGCAAGACAATTTTCACTTCCACCAGCAATTTGTATGTATTGTCACGCATCAAACCACGATATAGAAGAATGTTCGATACTACTAGTAAATATCCAAGAAAAGAGGAACCAAAACAACCAGAATGTTCAGTGAATTTATGCCAAATCAAGGGATCAAGGACGGAACATCAATATAGTTACTCGTGGAGGAGCCAAAACATGGGATGATTTTGTTCGACAAGAGCCAGCACAAAATTAATGGGTGTAAAATAACGTTGAACCAAGGAATCAGTTTGATGCACAAAAGGAAAAGGAGATATTTAAGCAAGCCCGATAAGAATTTTAGAAGGAAGCTATTGTGACGACTTCAACTATGCAACAAAGTAAGGGAGCACCAAAATACGAAATGCCTCTGTTATTGGATCATACCAGTGAAATACATTCCATGGGACAAGTAATTACAATCATGTGTAAAAGTATTAAGTGATCCATCATCTGCGAAAATATTGCAAAACATACTAGAAAAATGTAGCATCGAGACGGAAGGAAAATTAGAACCAAAAAAAGTTAATCACCTACACACAAGAAGAAGAATAAGTAGGGAGTTTATACCGAATGCCAACATAGGATATTTCAATATGGGAGACATCATACTAGATCTAGGATCTGAAGTTAATGTATTACCAAAGAAGACATGGCAGTTCATGGGAGATCCCACATTAGGATACTCACCTATTCAATTAAAACTGGAAAACCAACACAGAGTCCTACCAATCGGTAGACTGAAAGGAGTGATAGTAGACATAGATGGAGTGCACACTAAAGAAGATTTTGAAGTTATTGAAATAGTGGATGGCACAACACCTTACCCAGTTTTTCTTGGTCTAGATTGGGCATTTGACAAACAGGACATAATCAACCTGAAGAAAAATAAAATGACATTTGAGTCAGGAGAATACAGGGTCATCGTTCCATTGGATCCATCAGAAGGGGAGAGGTTCGTAGAACCCACTTGCCTAGACTTAGAGGAAATCGACCAGTTGTACATAACAGTTGCATGTTATGAGGATTACGTAAACCCAATTACAGACGGAATACTCATTTTTTGTAGCATTACTTCATGTGCAACAGACTCAAACACCGGTTTAGATAACTAGCAACAAAGAATACATGAAGTGTCCACAAGAATATGTGCAAGAATAGACCGTGCATTAAGATGGGTAGGCACAAAAATAAGAGAACCACCCAGTTTCCACAGAATCAATGACTTGGAAAAATTCTTAGCACAGTATGAAGACGAAGTATTAGAGAACCAGAGACTGTTAGCTCTTGATCTAGCACTTAAGGCCACACCTGCAAGATCATGGGCTTCACACAAAGAGACAATCACAGATTGGTACCAATGTAAGTGGTTAATGTGCATAAGGTTTGGCACAAAATAGAAAAACAACAAAAAATTGAAGTATGATGTACAAGGGGCACCATCAGAACACTTGGAAGAGTGTAGAACGTTGTGGAAAATGACACCCCGAGAGGAATGGCCTCACCATTTTATACACACTTTAGAGTGCATACCAGCCAACTGGTATACAAAACAGGAATTGAAAAAAGGAACTGCAGCATGGACGACATTGCAACCAAATTTTGCAGTCCCTTTCTCATTCGAACATGAGAACCCCAACATAGATGCATCTCTCAAACAAATAAGAGGAGTAATATTCATCAAAGAACCAGAAGTAGAACTTATCACCGAAGAGAAACAATGGAATAAACAGATAGTCAAGGAATTGTTGTCATGTTACCATGTACAAGAGGAAGCATCGAATGAAGACGATCCGCATGATATTCAGATTGAAGAAGCGGAAGGAGAAAGAGATGTGGAAGTTCCACCCATAGAATCAAAATTCATTTTCGCTCCTATCAAAGTAAAGAAAGTCAACATTGCGACAGAGGAGCATCCCAAAATGACCAGCATTGGAAACTACTGGAATGAGCAAACAGTGGAAATCATAACAGAGTTATTGCGCGAATACAACGACTTGTTTCCCACAACATTTATAGAGATTAAGGGTGTAGATGGAGATTTAGGATAGATGAAGATGCCACTCAGAACTGAAGCAAGATCGATCAGACAATGACCATATAGAGTGAACCCAATATACAAGCATAAATTCAAAGCTGAGATCGACAGGATGCTCAAAGCCAACATCATAGAACTGGTTGAAGAATCAGAATGGATAAGCCCAATGGTAGTACAGAACAAGAAACAAGGAGGTATAAGGATATGTATCGACTTGACGAAGTTGAACGATGCATGCCTGCACGACCTATTCCCTATACCTTTCACGGAAAAAGTGTTAGAAAACGTAGGCAGACACGAAGCCTACTCATTCACTGATTTATTCTCATGCTACCATCAGATCAAGATAGCACAAGAAGACAGATACAATACTACGTTCACGATAGAATGGGGATCTTATCAGTACACAGTCATTCCTTTTGGACTGAAGAATGCACCAACAATCTTTTCTAGAGTAGTCATTGTTGCATTTAAGGAATTCATCCACTAGTTTCTTGAAGTATACCTGGATGATTGGACAGTCTATAGTTTGTTTAAAGAACATGTAGAAGTCTTATGGCTAATGTTGGAAATATGCAGACAGTGTTAGATATCACTGAACATAAAGAAATGAATATTTGGAACACCGTTTGGGATACTACTGGGCCACATAGTATGAAAACAAGGTTTACTCATAGATCCTGCAAAGATTGCAGTAATTGTTAACTTACCACCACCAAAAATAGTTCGTTGGCTAAGATCGATGTTGAGACATTCAGGATACTACAAGAAGTTTATCAAAGGGTACACGCAGATTACTGCACCAATGAAAAATATGCTAAGAAAGGACACAAAGTTTCAGTGGAACGATGGGTGTCAACGCGATCTGGATACCCTAAAGAAAAATATGGTCACCGCACCAATATTAGTCTTTCCAGATTAAGAGAAGACATTCCACGTCCATGTATACACATCAACCATAGCACTTGGAGCTATATTGGCATAGCCAGGAGCGGGGGACTTGGATCACCCGATATCATTTGCAAGCAGGAAGCTATCAGACTCATAACAGAACTATAACATGACAGAAAGAGAAGGCCTAGCTATGGTCTACGCACTGCAAAAGTTTAGACATTACTTATTGGGGAAACACTTCAAGATGTTCACAGATCACTCAACCCTGAAATATCTAGTCAACAAGCCAGTGTTCGGGGGGAGAATATGCCGATGGTTACTCCTATTTCAGGAATTTGACTTTGAAGTAATCGTCAAGATAGGGATATTGAACGCAGGACCTGACCACCTATCAAGGGTCACAAATTGAGAAGAACCTACAAATTTAGAAGACAACTTTCCAGATGCACAATTATTCTCAGTCTAGATCATTGATGAATACTTCACAGATATCATTCAGTACTTAAGCACAGGTACTGCGCCGCAAGAGTATAACACAGCGCAGAAGAAAAAACTGGTTTTCACGCTGTTGAGTATAAATTGATTACAGGAAACCTATACAAAATGGGCGCATATAGCATCTTGTGAAAGTATGTGTTAGAACATAAAAGACCATGAGTTTTAGAAGAAGACCATGAGGGAATAGTAGGAGGACATTACGCAGGTAAAGCTACCATGCAGAAGGTATTGTGCATAGGACTATGGTGGCCAACGATTCACAGAGACTGGAAGGAGTACTATCAAAGATGTGATGTTTGTCAAAGGGTAGGAAAACCCAACATAAGGGATGAGATGCCATTACGACCACAGGAAACATTGGAGGAATTCAATAAGTGGGCAATAGACTTTGTGGGACCAATAAACCCACCAACAAAAAGAACAAGAGCTAGGTACATTATCATCGCGATGGAATACCTAACAAGATGGGAGGAAGCCGCACCAGGGAAGGATTGCAGTGCATAAACAACAACACATTTTTTATTTGAGAAAGTAATCACTAGATTTGGATGCCCAAGAATTTTGATGAGCAACCAAGCACACACTTCATAAACAACACAATCAACACTATGACTGAAGAGTTTGAACTCCATCATCAGAAGAGCACACCATATCACCCACAGGCAAATGGCACAGTGGAAGCATTCAATAGAATCCTGGAGAACGCGCTAACAAAGATCTGTAATGTCAACAGAGATGAATGGGACCTCAAAGTAGAAGTAGTATTATGGGCATACAGGACTACGTGCAAAACGTTGATAGGGCACACGCCATTTAAATTGGTTTATGGCCAAGAAGAAGTGGTGCCATTAGAGTTTTTAGTACCAATATTGCATGTAGAAGCAATTACACAAATGACAGAACAAGGCATAGTACAGGAGAGACTGAATCAGTTAATGACCATGGAGGAAGATCGTATCTTGGTAGGATTTCACCAACAAGTTCATAAATCAAGGGACAAATCTTGGCATGATAGACACATAAAGAAGAAAACTTTCAAGGAAGGAGATTTAGTACTGATGTATGAAAGAAAATCATTTCAGCACCCAAGAAAGCTCAGAATGCATTGGTTAGGACTGTATAAGGTAAAATTTGTCACAGATGGAGGAGTTGTATAGTTAAAAGACTTATCAAGCACAGAAATCAGATGGATGATCAATGGGATCTGACTAAATAAGTACAAGGACAGTCGACCACCCACTGCATAGTAAAAATAAATAAAAATTGTAATTACTACCAACAGAGGTGTAGTGCGCTGGAAGAAAAAAAGGCACACACACTTAGGAACAAAAACTCAGTGAGGAAAAGGACAATGGTCACATACAAAGGGAAACAAGAGAGAAAAGGAAAGTCGGCAAAAGCAGTATGACATGATATCACTAGGAGGAATTAAAGGACGGCAAGGACCGATGGGACTCCATATTAATCGTGCCAACTAGAGATGGAAAGGCCGAGTAATTCCAAGTAAGAAACTGTAGGAGGTGCATTGAACCCATAATTAAGGTGCATTAAACCTATAATTAAGGAATCATCCTCGACAAGCTTCATGGGAACCCCATACAACACACGGACGTGGGAGAAAATAGTCTATTCATGAAAAGAGAGAAGACAGAGAGTGATAGAGGTTAAAGAGAATAGAGTGACTTCACAGAGATCATAGAGACCATTCAAATTCAACAAACGTTTGACATTCACCACCATGGCACCGCCCAAGAAAGAAGAAGCAAGCCAGACCACCAGAAAAACCAGATTTTAGACCAGATCATGAGTACAGGTGGAAGAAGATGAACAACAGCCAGAGGAGATCATCAATGTCGATGAAATCCCATATCCAAACACAAAACCTATGAACCCTACACCGATAGTGGAATAAAACCAACATCCTTCACGAGAGGGAACAAGTATCGATATACCAAAAGAGGTACAGGAGTAGCCGAACCAGGACACAAAAACCCTGAAGGAGGTGCAACCAGAGAACACCGACGCAGCTCCAAAAGTCAATGGAATGACGTTGAATCTAGAAGCAGCAATCGAGCCAAATGAGTCTCAAATGACCATATTAGAGAACCCATAGGAAGGAACAATAGAATATGTCATGGGTTGGTCGGAATGGTATACCAAGGAACAACCGGAAGCCACTGGAAATTTGAGCCAACCACCACCACCAAAGAAAGACAAGATATAGATACCCATGTCACCTCACAAGAAACCTGCCACAGAAATCGTTCTATCATGTATACCAGATGGGGTACAGGTAGGACCAGACCTACTGGGTCATATAGGGAAGCTCAAATACTCGGACCATGATATATCATACGAAGACAAGTTTCTAGAACTTGCAAAGAGAGTGTGCATGGAGACGGTGGGCATGAATTAGTTTCGGGAACCGATTAATAAGCCAACCTAATGGGAAACCGAGTTGGAGAAGACAGGCATTTTAGGACTGATAGACCTACCACATTTTGGCAGAGGTCAATACTTAACCGTGTGAGTCAAACAATTTTTAGCAATCATGCATGGAGGGGACATCTGGTTGGATAATCTTGTCTCAATAGACATAGATCTTATTGCAAACATAACAGGATTTTCATCGTGGGGAATGGATCCCACGCAGTTTTTGGATGACAAAGCCAGGGAGAAATCAATAGCAGAAGAGATGAAGAAAAAGTATGGCACCAAAAGGGGGACAAGAGGGATCATTATCAAGAGGATCAACGATGTCGAAACACAATTGGGCACGAAAATCTTAGCCTGCAAGCTACTAAGAAAATGCCGCAGGGAGGAAGTCTCAGTGCGCAGAAGGCACCACAGTGAGATGGGCACCATATCTCTTGAACTTATTCCTAGATGACTGCAAGGATGCACATGATCTAGGAACAAAGTTTCACTATTCATGGTTGATCACATTAATAGCCTTCATGGGATGGAAAGAGCCAAGGTATGTATTTTTTTGTATCAAACCCAACCCAAATCAAGGAGCGAGATATTTTTTTGTCAGAGCCAGGCCAGATGATAGGAGAAAAAGGACGAATGGGTCCATCTTTGAAGGATACCTACATGACCTCCAGGAAGCCATCTCCAAAAGGTGGAGAATAACACCAGAGGTCGTCACACAGTATAAAGACATTGCCAACTTCCATGCCACATGACATACAATATGGATACATGAGAGGAAGGATCCCGATCAACAGTGGATACATATGCGCTATTGTATCACAGAGGGCTTCATTGACATGGTAATCAATGAATCGAACGACTAGTGGAGGATTCTAGTCCTCACCCAGGAATTGCTAGAAAAAACAACAGAAGTAGAGGCAGGGTAGGGAAGTGCCCAAGAGACAAAGAATGGGCTAGGGAAAAAAAACATATAAAAATGAAGGGCCAATGAAGACAGAGACCCAAAAAGGGAAGAAGGATAATATGCAGTCAGCCAAGGAGAAGAAGCAACAAACCGAGCCCACACAAGAGACCACAACAAGTCCCAACTCATAGGAACCAAGGCAAACCAAGAGGCCAGCCACGCAGACAGGAGGCACGTGCAAGAAAATGAAGGCACAAAGAACGTTTCCAAAGTATATGATCACAGATGACAATGGAGAAATGATAGCCCGAATGGTCCAAGATTGTCTATCTGAATATTTTGACCATGTTTCACACCATAGGGATAGGATTCAAGAGGAACTGGCAGACATGCGAAATCTCCTCAAGCAAATAGGGGAAGGGAAGACAACAAGTAGCAGTGGAACCGAACCATCAACATTACAGACAGAAGCAAGAGTGCACAAAGAAGAACGAGATCCAGTCCAGGCAATACTACAGTCAAACGTAACATTCCACATCACCCCTAGTATTTTATGCATGGACGAAATTGTGAGGCAGACACCCTTGAAGGACTTAAGCCAAATCCAACTGGTGTTGATGAGGATACCATCCAGAGCACTACACAAGTTGCAGGTTAGAGTAAACCATGAGGTATAGTCTCGTGCACACAAATACTTAGTTGAATTGAAACAGGCAACAAATAAACAGGATGCGCTGGAAATAGTCTATGAGCAGGCTAAATCTGAGACCCAGGAGGAAAGGGAGCGCATAAAAGGATTGGAGCAGAAAGTGGAAGGAACTTACAAGAATATTCCATAAGCTGCACAGAGAGATGAAATCACAACAATAGAAAATATTGATCAGATTGCGCAGGTAATCGATCAATATCAGAAGGAGATCTAGAATCTCTGAGAACAGATCATACCAACCACTCCACTAGCATTAAAGGAGAAAAGGAAGCAGGAAGAAATAGTGCAGTTTCACGAGATAGAGAAGCAGTTCAGCACAAAAACTGACTTGTTTGATAAAGCAGTGCAACTGTGGATGAATTTAGAGGAGGATCAACAGGTCCAAAAGTGGGACAAGGAATAAGAAAGGATCAACGCCATGATAAAAGACCTCAATTAGAGGCAGAAGACAATGTCAATCATAGAACGCATCAAAGGGGTGCAAGACATGAAGAGATTGCAGGCAGACCTAACTACTGCACAAACACAGAAACAAGAGCGTTAGGCTCAAATGGAACCATTGCATGAGAGGGTAGCAAAAGTCCTGGCACAAGTAGAGGAAGCCAAGGCATAGATAGCACAGACCCAGGCAGAGTGTGTGGAATTAATCAGTGATGAAATTGCAGTCCAGATAGTGGACACACTCAAGGAGAAGACTGTGCAAGAACAGACACAGGCAACAGAGCTCAAGGAAAAGTTCTAGACAATCACTAGGAGATCGAGGAAGCACACAAAGTTTAGGTGGCTCAGGACGAGCCACATGTTAGTGTTGGGGGCCTGTTGGAGGCAGGCCAAAGTGAAAAAGAAAGGAGTTTTTGGGAAAGAGAGCATGCACGAGGAAAGAAACAGCTAGAAGGAAGAATAGCATGCGGGCATGTGAGGGATGACCTAACGATGGTAGGGTTAGGGTTTTGGTAAGGTATTGTAAATGGCTGAAGAGCTAGAATTGTATAAAATATAGATACTTAGGTATCATAAGGGGTGGGGTCGGATATATACTTAGGTATCATTCAGATTATTCAAGTGATTGTTTTATCTAGGCATGAGTTGATGTGATATGTAATGTTTTTATGTATAATCCATTTTTGTATAATTTCTTTAGCTAGAGAGGACGAAGGAGGGTTAGATCGCACACTGAGGAGCCTGGTGGGATCTAGTCTACCTCATATCGATCTTACCCGACTGAGAAGAGTTGTAAGCGCACAGCGCTGTAGATGCGGAATTAATATAATAAAAGAGATGAGAGTCAAATCTTTGTGGACATAGCCTAGGGGGCGTGAACCACGGTAGCATCTGTGTTATGTAATGAATGCGTGCATATCTTTATTGTCTTCACCAATTGTTATTATGTTGAATGAATGAATTGTTATATTTCCTTCTTGTTCGTCAATAATGAGTATACTTTGTTTACAAGTAACAATAAATTTTTCAATATATAGCTCTCTTATCCCATACTCAATCCTAGGTTGTAAACACCTAAGTCTTATATACACCCATTAAATCTATCTCGGGTGAGATTGTGCAGCACATTTTGTGGGTTGTGTTGCCTTCTGGTTTACCAGGAGGGCCAATAGTTTTAGAGGCTTTGTTGGAAACCCGAATAGACATGAACCTTGGGTCAATAAACTTATGTACTATAGAAAAATAGTAACCAAAAGGTATCCAATGCCCCCTCCTATGTCATTTCCTGTAAGACACATTATCTGATATATCGCGGAGACGATATCCTCCACTAGTGCTTTATCCTCCTAGACTTGGTGAGCTTTAGGTTTTCCCAAGATTATGTCGGCTATTCATAAGATGATGACATTCCACAGAAGCATAGAACGAGAGCATTGGCCTCCCCCATGACATGCCACCTAGAAACCTCTTAACGAGTCCAAGTTGATCTATTTTCCGATCATCTAAAAAGCGAAAAGATTGTCGAGTGATTTGCCCCTTTTACACTCGTTAAATTGGACTTGAAAGTTCATGAGTCTTAATTAAGCTCTTTTTTGACTCATTTTCAAAAAGAGAAAATATTTTCGAGTGAAATTGTCTCTTTCACACTCATAAATTGGATTTTAAAGGACGTCTATTTGGCACAAGTTTATCCCTTTTTTACACCAAGTAGACTAAATGTCATGAAAAAGTTCATTTTTTGGTGTTCAGCTGTGATTTCATCTCATTCCCTTGCTTGCAGTATTGATCCTTTAGTCGTTTCTCACTTTGTGTTATAAATCGTTTTCCTTGACAGTTTTTACATCCTCAACCAAGCAGAGCCTCGTTTATATCCTTCGCAATTTGACACCCTATACCTAGGAGGGAACTTTCCCCCGAGTGTCCATCTCCCACATGCATCTCCTTGCATTAATCATAGGTATGTTCCACTGTTGCAACTAGTTTTCCTTACTTGTGACACTTTTTTCCTCCTTTGTATCATAGAATTCATTTGTCTATTAAAAAAAAAAAGATGGGCAAGAAGGGAGTATTATCTTATATTAGCAGCAGTCGTGTCGCCTTTGAACAGAGCACAAATTTATTGAGTTCATTTTTTATCATAATTTTGGATTTAGCATGGCCTTAGGAAGCTGAGCTCATTACAGAGTCTTCTATATCAACTGGTTACTCTTCTAGTCTCTATAGAGAATTTCATTGATCCCTCCTACATATCATGGTTTCATCATTGATTCTATGTTGTCAGAGTCTTCCATATGTCTCATGCTCTTATTCAAAGGAAGTCTATCAACCTATGTCGGCCACTTCTCAGAACTCTTGACTTTGCATGCTGGCCATACCCTCAGTTCATCTCAAAGTCACATGATATTACAGTCCTATCACACACCTTGGTCCTACATTCATCATTAGTAGGTAACCTTGAACCCAGCAGTCGACATTTCATCATTGGTCATTGACTAGGTAGTTTCCCTTGTGTTCAATGGCAAGACGTCTATTCACACATTAGGATTCATGTTGTGTCTTGGATGCCATTATCCTTATTGGTGGTTTCCTTGCCTTTGTCAACAGTTTTCCTCATTGGTTTCTATTCACAGGGTTTATTTCGTGTACCGCTTGCACTTGGCACACGTGAAATACGCATAGGTTCGTTGGTTCGTGAACATGTTCTTCATCCTATTTCCTCCAAATCATGAAGCTCCTACTTTGTACCTCGTTCTGACTGATGAGATATTTCTTAATAATCTCCTTTCAACGGGTCTCCTTCCATCAAATTCAACACATCTATTATGGAAACAAGACCTAGAGTCTTATGTGTACCTTGAGGCTTCCAATCATCAATGGCAAGTTCTCTCGCCATCAACAGTTGGGAATACATCAATGTCTCATGATCGATGGATTCTTCAGGTGTTCAACACCGACTCCTTTATTCATACTTCTAAGAATGTACTCGGTGCCTTGATACCTACTTTCATTATAGGTAGGTTGTCTTGTGTTTTTTAACGGTATACCTCAATGACCAGTAATCAAACGATGTCTCATCGTGTTCGACCTCAACTCCTTTATTCACATGATGTATAATTGCACCCTTGGCATATTGTGTAGGAGACTTGAAGACATGAGTATGTGGTCGCAACTTTCATGAGTTGTTGATTTCTTTTCATTGGACCAGTACCTATATGACTTCAGTGATCATGGGAGATCAGATTGTACTTCATTGTATACAGATATCTTCAAATTGATTTTGAGACTAGTTCTACTAGGCCTTGTTCATGACTATGATAGCCTTTGGCATGTAACCACATTTTTATTTTCCTATTCACGGCCACAGACAGTTGTTTGTTATATTTTCACATGGATCTGCAGTGTAATTCTATTGGCAGGCATGTATGAAAAGTTAGTGCAGAATGTAATGATCAACTAGTTATTCTAGTTGGTTCCCCATCACTAGACTTATGGGTTGTTTATAATGTACTTCGTCCAGCGCAAATACTCCTCTGACCTCACACATTAGGGGGCATCTGCTTTAGAAATATTTGCCTCCCCCTTTGCAATCTTGCATAGAAGGCCTTTTACCATTTCCCTATGTAGACTTATCATCCCTGTTTGTAAAATACCAGAGATAAAAATACATATTCTTCCACATGTACGCACCTTGCCTACTATACAACATGTGTATACGCAGGCTACACCACTACAATCCGCGTACATCAGGATTTGTGCCCAAAAATGAAAATTAATGCCGGGTTTCCATGTCACAACAGAAGATCTATGATCCTTGGCCTTCCATATACTAGAAATGTTCTAAATCGGCCCTTCAATTCCATTTGAAGGCTATAAATGGGCCAATTCTGAGCTATGGAAAAGAGGAGAAAGAATTCAACTTTGAGAGAAAAGTTACTCTGGAGAAATGTTTACTTCATATTGAGTCTGCATCCCTTTGTCCTTTAAGTCTGAACACAATGTTCAACCCCCAAGCTCTTCCCTTATTGATTGAGAACCTCATTATTTCTCTTTTATGACATTGCCTTTGGTGGAGGATTGAAGTGGTGGAGGCCTAGCTGGAAGGAACTTAGTTTCTCAGTTTCGAACCGTGCCGACACGGAATTCTGTAACATTTTCACTTATGTTGGTCATATATTAATAGAAATACTCTTTTCCCATCTAATTGATATCTTGCAAATATTTGAATTATTATTCCATGGGCGTATTTTTCATGTTTATTAATGGATTATGCTATTGAATGTGTTAACATCATTTATTATCACCGTATGCTTGTTTTTCTTGGTTGTTGAGGACTAGTTGCAGGTATATTTTTTGGGGACAAGTGCTCAATAGTGGACTTCATCGAACGCCTGGACAAGGTAGGCCTTTTATCTTGTCTTACTAGAATATTTGTTTACATAGCATACTTGATAAGAGAGTTGATTTTTTTAGTCATTTCCGTCTGTTGTGGTTTACCCTAGCCATAGAGAGATTTTCCTCATAACAATGGCCTCATAAGTTTAGAACCTAAAACATTGTAAATAAAAAAACTGCCAAGATGGAGAATCATGTTGAGTCAATGGAAGAGGTGAGTGACCACTGATGTCCACTGGATCATCATAGTGTACGAAAAAAAATAGGAGAGAGTTTCTTATTCAAGTCAATCTTGAATTCATATCAATTCTCTAGTGGGTTCTCCAAGCTCTAAACTTTTTCCTTTGATGGTAATTCCAATGAAGTTATCCTTTGGCAAGATTTTAGGGGGAGCCTTTGAAGAAGACTTGTTTCCTAGATTATGAGGGGTGCTATTGTACTCTTTAGAATTTTTTTGAACCAAGACCTTCCATTTATTGGGAAGAGGACATTCCTTCACCAAATTCCCATATATTTGAAATATTCCACATTGGAATGGGATTCCATCATAGTCCAAGGGTTGATAGTGTTGGAATATTGAGAGGGGGGTGGATCAGTATTAGTAATTTTATCACTTTTAACCACATTATATAAAATTCAACTTAATCAACAATATATCATCAATGTATCATGATCACATAAACATAAGCATCACATCAAATACACAATACACCAAAATTTATGTGGAAACCCAAATGGGAGAAAACCACATAATGATTTCTTATATATCAAATATTACATTCATTGGAAGAAACAACTTCTCAATTCGCCAACTACAATTGGAAGGTGGCTATGACCCCCTATTTATAGGCTCCAACATGAAGGAAGATACAAATCCCTGAATTATCTGCCTCCAACCAGAATGAGGCTACAACCCCCTAATTCTCAGGATCCAACAAGAAGGAAGCTCCAACTCCCTGTGTTCTCCAACATCAACCAGAAAGATGATACAACCCCCTTTCCTTTCCCCATCTTACTGCCCTGAAATATAAATATAGACAAACTATCACGGCCACTATCACTATCACTGCCTTTGTCATTTTCACTATCTCTGTCACAGTCACTACCTCTGTCACATCAACCTGTAACCTATCAACTTGTCACTGTATCTGACCTATCACTGTCACTGTACCATCAACCTATATTTTTCATTGTATAATCAACCATCTATACCAAAACTTGTACCATACATGCATCAATTGTGTACCAACAAATGGAGTATAACATGCATCAATCATGTACCATAAGATATGTCAGCTATAGATACCATAACATCATATAATATGTACTAGAGCATAAACCACATATAAAACCAATATCATATGCCATATCAATCATCTATATATATGTACCATATCATCAATGAAGTGCCTCAAAGAACCCAAACATATGCCTCATCCATATACCACCATATATCAAGTGTATACCTCAACCATACATCCACATCTCAAAATTGAACCATAGCAATCATACCATAATAACCAAATACAATAATATACCTCTATCAACCATGTATCCAAGATGTACCTCAACCATGTGTCAAGCCAAACATACATCAAGCATGTATCATACCATAACCATGTATAACCATCACAACAAGTACATAAGCATACCAATACCTATGTAGCTAACCTGATGCATAATAGATCTAACCTGTAAGCTCACTTCTTACTTATGAGACTTGGTATCATCATAACCCCCAAAATTGTCTTGTCCTCGTGGGACTAAGACATCATGTCACATGAGGCCTTGCATGATGAGACCTAAGCAACCTGAAGGGGTGCCTCACAGGACACTAGTGGTCTAACCCACAGGGGCCTAACTAACTAGGGTTTCCTCATCAAAATTCTCTCTCCTCTACAACCTCGAAACTCCCACGGTCCTTTCTTGTCACTACCTCAGATTTCTTTGTCGCTAACTTGAAAAATATATCACTATTTCATTAGAATATGTTCAATAGAATGAGTGAGTGAATGTGTTTGTGAATGACTCCTTGAGGTGTATTTATACTTTTTCTAATTAATCTCTCACCTTAAACTTAGGGGCTTCTATAATTTATTGTTACAACTACTTTACCCTTTCATTAAATACTTGTAACCAACTAGGGGCTTCTTGACCATTCTTTGGGGATTCTAACTTCACAAGGCCATAAATCCTCAACTGTGAGGAACTACGTGGCATACCACCTATCACCATAAATGAAATGATGAGGAATATACATTCATGAGTGAGTTACCTATATTTACACCATCCTTGGTGACCATATTCCTCAACCAACTTCGGGTCCCATAACCATGCCTTTGGGGTTAGCAGAATTCACTACCGGACTTCTTCAATGGTTGAAATCAATGACAACTAATCTTTCAACAATCTCACCCTTTGGAATTGATGGAAACATT
Organism: Picea glauca; assembly: GCA_000966675.3. NCBI lineage: Eukaryota > Viridiplantae > Streptophyta > Pinopsida > Pinales > Pinaceae > Picea > Picea glauca. Next base: position 216,288 of record JZKD02S1675961.1, read on the forward strand.
GATGGCATGGTAACACTCATGCTCTTCTTCATTCTCCCCATGTGACCATTTCTTATGACCATCACTCCCCCCGTTACCATTTCTCCCCCTTTCTTCATGCATCTATTCTCTGTTTCCATGCCTTTGTTATATCTCTCCCTTTCACATCAATGGTAAAGTGTAATTCTCATTTGTTCTCTCTCTCCCCATATCTGCAAGCCTCTGATTTTTCTTCATGTTGCTTCCTTGTTTAAATATTTGATGTATATAAAAAACATTCAAACTATTATTTACTTGTATTCTTCAAGTCTTTTGCATCTCTCCCCTTGTCTTACTGCATCAGATGTTGTGTGGTTCATTAAGGAGCAGAAACTACTCCAAGTTTTTGTCGAAGATAATCAAAGGTCTCCCTCAGAAGGGGTTTGGTGAAGATGTATGTGATATGCTCTTTTGTCCCAATGTATTCTAGCTTGATGTTCTTCTTTTTAACCTCTTCTCGTAGAAAGTGAAACTTGATCGGAATATGCTTTTTCTTGGAATGTATCAATGGATTCTTAGAGATACTGATAGAACTAGTGTTATCACATAGTATTGAAATGGGTTCATCATACTTCACTTGTATATCCTGCAATGTTTGCTTCATCCAAAAGAACTTACGTGCAACACGTTGTCGATATACTTTGTTTCTACTGTGGAAAAATATATTGATGATTGTTTCTTGCTCATCCATTATACCAGAAAATCACCTAATTAGAATTTTTCTCCACTTGTACTTCTTCTATCATCAATACAACCTACCCAATTTGCATCTGTGTAATCTACCAAATATAAATAATTCCCTTTTGGATACTATAATCTGAACTCTTCTTTCCCTTTGATATATTTGAATATCCCCTTTACTTCCATAACATGTGTTTCCTTTGGTGCTTCCTGAAACCTTACAACCTTTCCAACTTTCTGCATCACATCCAGTATAAATGATGTCACATAGAGTAAGCTTCCAATCATCGATATATAGAGCCTCTAATCTACATCCTTAGAATCATCATTCTTTCTTAACTTGCAATTGGTTTACATAGGAGTACTCACCGGTTTACAATATTCCATTCCAAAGTTCTTTAGCATTTTTCTGATATACTTGGTACAAGAGATGAAAATACCTTTATTACGCTGACATGTCTATAATCCCAAAAATAAAGTCAACTCACCAAGAAGAGACATCGTGAACTCATTTTGCATGTCTTTGGAAAAATTTCGACTCATCATGTCATCGTCACTTCCAAATATAATGCCATCTACATAAAATTCAATGATCAATATATTGTCTTGATCCACCTTTATGTAGAGGTTGTTGTTTGTATTACCCTTCTTGAATCCTTTTTTCTGAAGATACCTTCTTATTCTTGAATACCATGCTCTAGGGGGTTGCTTAAGTCCATACACTACTTTCTTCAGCTTGCACACGTATTATTTTTTATTTGATAGTATAAATCCTTCTGGTTATTCGATGTAGACTTATTCTTCTAGTTCTCCATTAAGAAGGGTTGATTTAAAATCCATATGATACACCTTGACTCTTTTGGAACAAGCATATGCTAAGATCAATCTGATTGCTTCCATCCTAGAAACTGGGCAAAATGTTTCTTCAAAATCTATGCCTTCAATTTGAGTATATCCTGTTCATACTAGTCTTTCTTTGTTTCTGGTTACCTGTCCATCTTCGTTCAATTTGTTTCTGAATACCCACTTTGTGCCTATCACGTTCTTGTTCTTTGGCCTTGGAACTGATTGCCATGTATCATTCTTCTTTATCTTAGCCAACTCTATATCCATATCCTTAATCCAATGTTCGTCTTTGATGGATTCTTCAAAACTTCTTGGTTCGACTGTGGATAGTAGTGCTAGGTGTTTTCTTTCTGGTGAATGTATTCTTCTTCGAGTTTCAACTCTTGCATCCTTATTCCCAATAATATTTTCTAATGGATTATTTTTCTATGCTCATCGGCTAGGCGTCTTAGGTGGTATCTTTTTCTCATATTCCTCTTGGTTTTCTTCTAGTTTCTCTTCTTCTTCTTCCGCTTCTTCTACTTCTTCTTCTTTTAGATATTTTTCTCCATTCTACTCTTCTGAATCTTTGCTTCCTTACTTGATCTTTCATACATCTTTCTTTTCAATCATTACATTAATTTTTTCCACAATTCTACCGAGTCTCATATTGAAGAATTAATATTCTCTGCTCTTGCTTGAGTACCCGACAAATATGTCCTTGTCAACTCAGGAGTCAAATTTTACAATCCTTCCATATTCTCTTTTGATGTAGCACTTTCTTCCAAATACTCTGAAATGATTCACATTTTTTTGTCTTCCTTTCCATAGATCGTAGGGATTATTATCATTGTTTCTTCTTAGAATTCCTCTATTCTAAATATGAACTAATATATGAACTGCATGTACCCAAAATACATCACCCAACTTGGAATATTTCAACATGGTTCTGACCATTTCCTATATTGTTATTTTCTTTCTTTCGTCAAATCCATTTTTTTCGGTGTCCTAGTTGTTGAGAATTTCCTTTTTATTCCATGTTCTCCACAGGAATATGTAAATTATTTTGATTTAAACTCTCCAAAATTATCTGATCTTAAATATTTTATTTTCACATATGTCTCAGTTTCAACCATTTATTTCTATATCTTGAAGTTTTTTAATTCCTCTCAGTTCTTGAGAAAGTTCACTGCAGTCATCCTTATGTAGTCATCAACCAGTCCCATAAATTATTGTTCACCATTCAATCCCTTTGTTCTCATTGGTCCTCATAGGTTGGTATGCACAATTTCCAATGGTTTTGTCGTAGAGTATTATTTTTTCTTGAAAATGGTCCTGGTTCATTTTCCTTGTAGACAATACCTGCATAGAGTGTTTTTTGGCCTTGAAATATCAGGAATTTCTCTTAATTCTTCCTTTCTGCTAACTTTGAACAGATTATCAAAGTTCATGTGACCCATACTTATGTGTCAGAGACAACTTTCATTTTCCTTTCCTAAACAACATTTTTCTTTTTTGATTTCATTCAGGACATATATGTTGTGTGGGGTTCTCATATATGTAGCCACCAACTTGTTTGATCCTTCTTTCCTTATCTCACATTTTTCTAAGACAATTTTTTTTTCTGTCCCTGATCATACATATGACTTACACTGAGTATATTGTGCTTCATATCTTCAACCAGAATAACATTTTCTTCCTTTTCATCCTTGCTTCCAACCTTGATCATGCCTCTTCCTACAATTCTATTTGAGTTATCATTTCTGAATGACACTAATCCTTCTCGTTCCTTCTTCAAGATAAGGAACCTATTCGTGTCACCTTTCATATGCTTTTAACACCCACTATAAACATACCATATGATTCTATTGTGTTTATCTTGTAGAGAAAGTGACCATTCTTCAGTGTTGAATTGGTTCTTCTTTATTATCCATATCCTTTGTGGTTCCTATTTTTGGCTGCTTGTATTTTGTCTTGATTCTTTTGGGGGAACAATCAATATACAATATTTTTCCATGTGTCCAAAGTTGTTGCATTTGTAACATTCCACTTCATTACTCAATTATCCAAAACCTTTTTATTTTTTGTTCTGTGTTTCATAAGGCCTTCTTGGATAACTATTATTTGAGTAGGCTTCATAGTTTCTTCTGTTCTTGGAATTTTCTTTGTTGTTCACAACTTTGTCCCCAAAATTATACATGAATAACATATAAAAGAGTTTGATACATGAAGGTGGAAGGTATTTTGAATGGTGTTGCTCTTATGAAGAATTCCTCTTATTGAGGTCTTGATGGTTGTTGTTGATTAAGAAATCTGTATATCCTAAATGGTGCAGTTTCTCTGTGATTCTCTGCTTGGGTCCTTTTGTCTTATTCCTTCTTAATATAACCTCTGATGACTTCTTCACAACTTCTTTATCCTTCTTCTTGTTCTACTGACTTTGATCTTGAACCTTTCTCTGTCTACATTTGGTTGTATCCTAGATCGGTCCTGTCATAGTATGGTCTTTGATTACTTATAATCTCATCCAATATTTTAGTGTTATTCTGTTGCATATCTTTCTTCTCGAGATATTTTTTAAGAGTGACTATTTACACTTCCAAGCTTTCAATCACCTTTTATTATTCTTCCAATTGATTTATGAGTGCTTCTTCAATCCTTTTTTCTTCTTCTACCTAGATTTTAAACTTTTTGATCATTTGCTTGACTTCTTTTGAGTTGGAATTCTGATATCCTTCTTTCATCTTTAGTTCTTCATTGAATGACTTGTTTCTCTTTCTTTCTTTCCTTAGTTCTTCTAAGGAACCCATTAGTTCTTCTCTAAGATCGACTTTTCCTTATTCTTCATAATATTCTGCATCATCTTCTATGGCCATGAAGAGTACTCTTTTTGAATTACTGTCACTATCATCATCCTCATCTTATGATGAACTTTCTTCCCTTGAGTAGAAACTTTTCTTGAAATATTTATTTGTTTTTCTCCTCTGATCTACCTTTTGAATTTTATTTTTCTTCTTAGGATCATCTTCTTCATCGCCATTTTTATTCTTAGTGTAAGGAAATTTAGAAGAAAAATTACTGATACCACCACAATTAAAAATTTTCAATGGAAGCATACCTTTGTACTTGCCAGTTCCTTTTTTCAACTTCCTTACAAAGTTTTCCATTTCTTCATCTTTCTCTGCGTGATCATTGCAGCTGTAATCTGACTTTGAATTTAGCTTGTTTTTCTTCTTTACTCTCTTGGATGCCTTGAATGTTGCTTCCTTTGTGACTGAGTTGTCTTTATCTATCCTCATTTCATAGGCTTTGAGTATCCCATGTATCTCATCCATTCTTAATGTAGATAAATATACTCTTTCTTCCAGGGATAAAATTTTCGATTCATTACTCATCGGTAGAGACCTCAACACTTTTTGAACAATGACTAGTTCCTTCATTTCTTCTCCTAAACCTTTAATGGCATTGACTATCTCATCAACTCATAGAAAGTAGGTGACGATGTCTTCATCTTCCTTTATTTTCAATTGTTTGAACTTGGATCTAAAGGTTTGAATTTTATCTCCCTTGACTTTGGCATCACCTTCATAGATATTCTAAAGTTAATCCCACACTTCATTTGCGGAATCACAATGTATAACTTTGACATATACTAATTCAGTTAGACCATTCAGAATGGCATTCTTGTCCCTTGAATTGTTCTCTTCAAGTTTATTTCCATCCTTTTCTGTTGGTGGAGTGGTTGGTGCATTGTATCCATCAACTATTGATATCTAGACATCAATTCCATGTGCCTCACATATGTTTTCATACTTATTCTCTAGAAGAAATAGTTTTGGACATCAAACTGTGGCACTCCAATGTTAGCGTATTCCATGATATTATTCTAGTGGTTAGGTTTTCTCTTGAAGGACATTCTCTCATACCAATTGTCGGAATAATGAGAGGGGGTGAATCAATATTAGTACTTTTATCACTTTTAACCACAGTATATAAAATTCAACTTAATCAAAAATATATCATCAATGTATCAATCAGTAGTATATCATCAATGTATCATGAGAAGATAAACTTAAGAATCACATCAAAAACACAATACACCATAATTTACATGGAAACCCAAATGGGATAAAACCACATAATTATTTCTTATATATCAAATATTACATTCATTGGAAGCACCAACTTCCCAATTCTCCATCTACAACTAGAAGGAGGCTTTGACCCCCTATTTACATGCTCCAACCTGAAGGAAGCTACAACTCCTTGAATTATTTGGCTTCAACCAGAAGGAAGCTACAACCACCTAATTCTCAGGCTCCATCCTAAAGGAAGCCACAACTCCCTGTGTTCTCCGACACCAATTAGAAGGAGGCTACAACCCCATTTCCTTTCCCCGTACTTCCACCCTAAAATATAAATGTAGACCAACTGTCAGTACCACTATCACTTCCATTATCACTGTCACTTCCTCTATCACTATCATTATCTTTGTCACTGTCATTTCCACTGCCTCTATCACATCAACCTGTACGATATCGACCTATCACTGTATTTGACATGTTACTTTCATTGTACCAACAACCTGTAGATGTCACTATATCATCATCATGTTATACCAAAACTTGTACCATACATGCATCAATTATGTACTAGCAAATGGAGTATAACATGCATCAATCATGTACCATATGGTATCCCAACTGTAGATACCATAACATCATATAACATGTACTAGAGCATCAACTGCATATAAAACCAATACCATATACCATATCAATCATGTATAGGTTTGTACCATGTCATTAATGAAATGCCTCAAATAACTCAAACATATGCCTCATCCATATACCACCATGCATCAAGTGTATACCTCAACCATACATCCACATGTCAAAGATGAACCATAACAGTCATACCATAACCAGATACAATAATATACTTGTATCAACCATGTAGCCAATATGTACCTCAATCATGTGCTAAACCAAACATACCTCAAACATGTATCATACCATAACCATGTATAACCATCACAACAAGTACATAAGCATATGGATACCTCTGTAGTTTACCTTATGCATAATATATTTGACCTGTAAGCTCATTTTTGAATTATGGGACCTGGTATCAACATAAACCGCAAAATTGTCTCATCCTCGTAGGACTAAGACATCATGTCATGTGTGGCCTTGTGTGACGGTCCCTAACCAACCTGAGGGGGTGCCTCATGGGACACTAGTGGTCTAACCCATGGGAGCCTACCAAAATAGAGTTTCCTCAACAAAATTCCCTCTCCTCTACAACCCTGAAACTCCCACACTCCTTTCTTATCGCTACCTCATATTTCTTCATCAATAACTTGAAAATATATCACTACTTCAGTAGAAGATGTTTAATATAATGAGTGAGTGAATGGGTTTGTGAATGAATGCTTGAGTTGTATTTATACTTTTTCTATGTAACATCTCTCCTTAGATTTAGGGGATTCCAAAATTTCTTCTTACAACTACTTTACCCTTTCATTAAAGACTTGTAACCAACTAGGGGCTTCTTGACCATTCTTGGGGGATTCTAAATTCACAAGGCCATAACTCCTCAACCGTAAGGAACTATTTGGTGTACCACCTATCACCGGAAATGAAACTACGTGAACTATCCATTCATGAGTGAGTTACCTTTATTTACACCATCCTTTGTGACCATATTCCTAAATCAACTTTAGGTCCCATAACCATGCATTTGGGGCTACCGGACTTCTTCAAGGGTTGACATCAATGATGACCAATATTTCAATAGATAGAAAATGGGTGGTCCTTTTCTTATAATTATGGAGTTGGCAAAACCTTTTGTGAGGTATAATCCAATGAGAAATCTAGCCATTCCTGTATTCCTCATTTCTATATAAGTATAATTTATCATCTTCGTAGAAAATACCTAGGGAATTACCAATTTCATTGAAGACTTCATATGACCATAAAATCATAGGTAGAATCTATATCCTAACCCAAATTGTATAGTACTCCATATGGGATGAATTGACATCAAATTATGAGTGCTAGTTATTTAGAAAGGTAAATTGTGAACCCCATTTCTATCTTTCCTAAAGAATTTTATTAGCATTCATCTTATACTAAGGATATAGATCATCCAACCATTTCCTAGTACCATATTGCAAGGGTACTAACCTAGCATCACAGTGAGGGTTTCTTTTTTCCATACTGTTGTGAGAAATTCACCCTACGGACATGTTGAACTCTCCTTAGATCAAATTATGATCTAAGATAGACTCGAAACAAATGGTTACTACTTTCCTTTTAGATTTAACTTTTTAACCAATAGCTAGAAGGAGAGAGACTTACTTGTTTACCGAATTTTTTCCTCATTGCTCTGCCCTTTGACCTCATTTGTCCAATCTTTTTCAACGATCAAAGAGATCTGAAAAACAAGAAGAAAACCTTTCTACTTCTACTAGATCTTGTTAGGAAAGAACTAAATCTATCTTTACCCAGTTTAACTTAATCATATACACTATCATGAACAACATAGTGAAAGGAATAGGCCAAGTGTATATTGAAAATATGGAAACTTACATAGGGATGGCTCCAGTCCTCCAAGCGTCATCCCTTCCAACCCTTGGATGCACAAAATGGTATTCTATTCTTTCTCTTAAGATCAAAGGCTTCATACTCAACATAACCCCCCCCTTTACTCATGAATGGCCCTGCTTATATAGAACTTGAGATGCTTAACCACCATAACAATTCAAGGGAATGGTTTAGATATTCACTCCTTAGATTAGGATTTAGTACCCAAAATGGAGGTAATATGGATGACTCTATTTCATGAGTCATCCCTCGAACACAACCACTCAAGAGTATCTTGGGATTGGCCCATAGAAAAAGGCGGGTTAACTCTAACTTCCCAAAAAATACTAATGCTCCCCCAATAATTTACAAAGGGAATTACTAATTCTCCTATAAAATTGACTATTGAGCGTTAATGCTCCCTATACAGGGGTGGTGGGGAGTTAGTGCTCAAACAAGGCTTAAAAATTAGGGAAATGGGTTGAATTTCGACACGTTCTCAATGTTTTCCCATTCACCATGTCCTAGGGAACAAAACCATCATCTATCCATGGTGTCAAACTTCATGACACTTGAGTGAGACACTAGGCATGACAAAATTATTTGTAACACATACTTTTAAGGATTCTCCATTCATATGTTTTCCTGAGAATTTTTCCATAATGGGTGCGTCCTCAAGCTCCATGACTTCATTTAGTTTGATATTATCTCCAAAATGTAGGTTTACCACCTTGGACTTTTTTTTAATTCACTTTCACCTCTTCCTGAATTTCCCCAATCCTAAACTCTCTTGGTTGGATGCCAAGGGTTCAGAAATGGGAATTATGCTTATTAAATCTATTGTCAGCATACATCTAATGAAACCTTTATTCCTTTCCAATAAATGAAGAGTGTGAAGAGGCTAGAAATAGGTCTAAATGATTTTCCATCTAGGGACTTAATGATAGAGGTAGAATATGAGGTGGTGAGTATGAATGTTCATCAGAGTATACACTAAGGGAATAAAATACCTATCCTTTCAAATCCTCCGCCCATTACCTTCCAATATCACCTAGTAGGTTGACATGATGGATTAAAAAATTCTCTGACATAATGGTGCACAATCTCAATGAGTTGGAATTCCATCCACTGGATTGTTCTCTTTCTAGAACACCTT
>JZKD02S1675961.1:241919-272156 GCA_000966675.3 Picea glauca
TGTGTTGGGCATGGAACAAGTCAAGGCGTGTAATCAGGTGACTTAATAATGCCGAGGTAGAGGTGTCTTGGGCATGGAACATCAAACGCATGTTATTTTTTGGCATGGCATGTTTGTTTTGTTTTTCCTTTATATATGACTAAATATTATTAATGCTACATAGGGTCTATTCAAGTTCGGTATATTGGTGAGTTTAGTGAGTGTTTTAACAATGTACTTCATTATTCACTGATATACACCCTTAAAAACATGTTTTTTTTTATTATAATTTTATTTTTAAAAAAAATTCAAAAATTAATTTTAAATTGTTAAAATTTTAATTTTCTAAATATATCAACTGACAGATTTCCTAAATATACCATCTGACATATTATAAATTATATTCATTAATGTTATTTTGTTTTTATATCAAATTATATGGATATGGATGGGGAGTTAGCGTTAAAGGTTGAACATGAACATTTTAAGTTTCGTATAAAGTTCTGTACAGTTTTCTGTCATTAACAGAATGTAATTTAATGTTTTTATAAATTTAAAATTTATTATTAACATCAACCATTACAATTTTATACTTAAATGTGTTTATAATGTATAAAATCAACCATAATTCCTTTTCAATCAATGGAATCTCAATTCCAAAAATACCACCTAAAAACTTCTAGGTACTGAATTCTCAATTCAGAAAACCACCAAAAATAAAATTGTTTTAAATGCTAAATATGTTGCTTTCCTTGTTTCTTTATTACATTCAACCTCACAATGAATTCTAGATTCCATCCATTGTTTTTATATGGGCAACTCTACCCAAGATGCCATTTTGCAACACTATCGCGTCAATTATTAAATATTGACAGCCACTTGTACAGTAGTATTCTGGACGTTCACATGTAACCACTTAACCATATCCATTTGGCTATAAGATTGGACTTGGTTTGGTATCCATTTGGCTATAAGATTGAATGTGTTTGGTATGTTTTATAAAATTAATTGTTTTTAAATTTGATAATTATAAATTTTGAAAGTAAAAATATCATTATTGAAACGAGTAAATGTGATTAAAAAATCAATTTAATTATTATATTAAAATGGGTTAAAATGTATATTTATTTTAATATTGAAATTGTAATTTTTTAATCAAAATATTTATATAAAAAATTAAATTTCACAAGTTCATTTAAGAAAAAAGGAAACTTAATTTAAAAAGAGATGAAATTTAGTCACTTTCTTATGTTGGTTGAAAGTATAGAGACTATGTTGGTTAAAAGTATAGAGAAATCATTGCAATGACTATTTTACATCATTTTTCATCATTCTTCTATATTGACTTGATCCTTCTATACATACCTTATCCTCTTTGGATTTGAACTTATGACCTTCAAGGAGGAAACACATGTTCTTAATCAGTAGGCACACTCAAGTTGTTAAATTAATATGAATTTGTAATACTAATAATACGTTGATATACTATATATCAATTTAATTACAATAATATGCCAACTTTATAAATAAATATAATTGTATTATAAATCATAATGTCCACTGTAATGCCCCTTTCCAATTGATCATGATGGAGGATGACTGTAATGCCCCTTTCCAATTGATCACGACGGAGGATGACTTAATAGCCTGTACGACTCATGTAAGCTATAGTCAACAAAGACAAAGGAGTCAAGGAAGCTTATTTGGTGTCACTAGGTTAATAGCCTGTACGACTCATGTAAGCTATAGTCAACAAAGACAAAGGAGTCAAGGAAGCTTATTTGGTGTCACTAGGTTAAAAGAATGACGAAATCCTAAAGTGATATTAAGTAAAAATAAATAATTATATTTAAATGAAATTGAAGGGAAAATAAAGTGAGGGTTTGATTTGGTAAAAAATGGGAAAGATCTAGAAGGCTTGGAGGAAGGATAAATAGAGGGGAAAACCTTCTCTTTGGCATTATGATTTTATCTCTCATTTTGGAGTGCTCTTGGAGCCATTGTATCGTTAGGGTTTAACAAAAACCTTCCACCATTGCAGTCTAGTTTCGGTGGTGCAATATCCACCCTAGCTAAACAAGGAGGAGGATCCATATGGGGTCTTCATTAGAGTCTTAGATTGATTTGTGTCAGCTTGGACGAATATTGGCATGCACAAAGCGTTTACGGATCTTTTCAGAGGAGGCCAATCACTGATTCTGCAGTGACCAGAAGGGTTTCGAGGAAAGCCTGACAAGGGTCATCCCCGCAGGTTGAGTACAGGGAATCACATAAGGCCTTGCTTGTTGGCTAGCCATGTCTCGTGAGGCCCCACTTGTTGCACAACCTCATCCAGCAAGGATATTTGTGAATTGGGATTACAGGTATGTTGAGGTATGGGTGGTCATATCGCAATGATAGGTGTTTCTAGAGAAGATTGATACCACACCAACGAAGGCTAGACAGTCCAGGGGAAGACATATATATTGAGGATATTTTGGCATCATTACCAGGTTTATTGTTTTTCTTTGTTAGTAAATATTGCAGCAACCTTGCAGCTAGTATATCTATGTGTTTAGGAGGGTTTTGCAGTCGTTGTTACAACCAATAAGGATCTTTGTTTTGTTTTGATTTGGGTTTCCATACCATAATAAGATGTTATGGTTATCTTCTCTATTCCATGTGTAATGGTTTCTTGTAATATGTTTGACAATATTCCTAGCTTGGTGACATACGCAAACTATTTGTAAGAAATTTCCAGTAACCTTAATACAAAGTGTTTGATAAAATCACACAAAGAGAAACAATAATTTGAACAAAAAACATATTTTTTTTCTATTTATCCTAGTTGGGGACATTACAGTGGTATCAGAGCTGGTGATCTTGCCAATCTGTGATTTATTGAAGCATTGATGCCAAAGAAAACTAGAGGATGAGGGAAACAACCCACCCCAAGATCAAAGTCATCATAAGAGGTAGAAGTAGAGAGAGTTATGGGGGATCATCCTGAATATATGACAATACAACTATTGGAAAGCATAGCTAATGGGCAACAACAATTAACACAAGTCCCGATATAGTTCTTTTCTGACAATCAAGCAAACCAAAACCAGGGAGGTACCAATGGGAACCATGCAGAGGCTAGCCATAAAGGTGGTAGGAATCCTGAAGGGAGTAATACCTATGCACTGACACAAAGTTTCTTCCAAGAAGGTAGTAGAAAGGTACCTAGACCATTATTGTCGCCATTCCTTAAGGAGCAGCCTAGAGGAGCATAGGAACAACATGGGTTGGAAGACGAGATGAACTCCTACTTTAGGGAGTATCAATTGCTAGAAGAAGGGGCCCATGTAGCCATGTATTAAAATGACTATTGCAACCTCAAGATGAGGAACAAACCCAGGGTAAGAAAGAATCAACAAAATTTTGATCTTCTACACAAATTGAGGAAGATGAATATCCCATATTTTGACAGATCTGACAAGTGCACATCCCGAGCATGGATACATAAGTTGGAAACTTATTTCCAGCTTAACCCAATAATGGAGGAAGAAGAAATAAAATTTTCCACCCTACACTTGGATGGAAAGGCTCATAAGTGGTGGTACCATGGGCTATTAACATTAGGGAATTTCAACATCACATCATATGAGGATTTCACCCTAAGGATGATGGATAGGTTTGATAGGAAATGTCTTTATAATGAATTTAGGGAGTTGGCATAGCTAAGGAAGACAAGTACACCAGAGGATTATGTCATAGAGTTCCAGTGGATGGAAGTCATGGTGACGAATATTTTTGAGAAGAGACTGTTGATGTTATCCACGGAGGGATTGGACGAACCCTCAAGAGGTTGGGTGAGGGATTTTAGGCCAAACAAACTACAAAAATCCATCGTGAAGAATCAAGATATGGTAGACATAGTCCCCAAGAAGACATCGACACAAAAAATTATCCCATAGAGGGTCAGGTGTCAAAACCTCCCCAGAAGACATGGACAGAGAAGGATAGGTTGGATCAGGAAACTCAGAGAGAACTAAGGAGGAAGAATATTTTCTATAGTTGCAAGGAGTCATGGGAATCAACTCATCAATGTATGGGAAAATGTAAAGTCCATTATGTTAGCGATTAAGATTGTCATGTTCTGGTGGATGGTGATTTTGGCCTAGGTCTGTGATTTTTCCTGTCTTTTCCACCCTTTTGTGCAGACCCGATCATAGATTTCTCCTCTCGGCGTATATTTTCCTTTGTTGTTTTCTTTCATCCTTTGGTCGACTAGTTTTACTTGTCAAAGTTTTCCTGAGAGATATCGGCCTCGAGCTTTTCTGTTCCCCCTATGGACGATTACTTCTCTTTTTGCCTCTATTACCGAGTCTTTGTTTTTTCCCAAGTCCTAGTCTTGTCATCCAAGTATTCATTATTGCAGGCTGTAGCACTAAGAGCGGTCTTATATGGAATCAAGCGAGCGCAGGAATCAAGATTTCAAATGTTGAGAGATTATGCATCAAGGATCGTGAAATCCCGATTCGCAAAGGGGAAGATCTAGGCCATCCGTTTGTGAGAAGAAGAGGGTCATTGATTTTACTTCGGCGATTTTGGGAATCAGGTGTTCGGGGTTCTCATTGCCAAGTGCACCCATAGCTCGAAGCCTCGAAATGTGAAATCTCGATTTCGTGATTTCGTGAATCGAAGGTTTCCCAAGAGAAACATCTCTTTCTCCTGAAATGCAAAATCGTGAAAGCTCCCAAAAATTGGGCTCACAGTTCTAGTGCTCAGTCACAAAGGAAGCAGGTCCGGGAAAAGGGGCTAGTGCTCGTTGCATAGTCGGCATTTCGTATTGTCAAGGGAATGATCGTGGTCGTCCATTTTGAAGCGAGTCTGACTGCCAATCTCAGTGACCGTTTCGCAATTTCGGGCATCGCGATATTGAAGCCAAGATGGGGTGAAAACTCCCGAAATGAGAAACACTGAAACATCATATGGGAAAAGCATGAGGTCGCGTCCCAAAGTCACATGGGGTGGTTGAAAAGAGCCATGCCAAAGGGGTCGAGAGCATTTGTATTAACAATAGAGGAAGGCAACATGGTTTCAAGGTGCCAAGTTTAACTCAACAAGTCAGGAGCGTTGCCTAAGAGCATTCATGAACGTATGGGCTCATCCCGATCCCAATAGGGCCAGTTAATGAAGCTGAAGAAGATGGTTGAAACCTTGTTTCAACCATAAATAGGAAGCATGGAAGCATCGATCGTGGAGGCGGGTTGTCAACCCAAGGTCACCCTATCATGAAATTTTCCTGCAAAACCCATATTGTCTTAGATTTGCATCTGACAAAGGAAAGCCTGTGCAGTCTGACAGAAGGAGAAGAAGCACAAAGCTTTGAATGCAGGGGTCCAATTGCGTCCCTGTGGGACGTTAGAAGTTATGAGTATATATACTCATGTTTTATATTTTGTAAGTGTCGATGGTTGAGCTAAGCTCTCGATTTCTAAAGTTTTAGCAAAGCCTCTAGTTCTATGGTTATGATATGTATTTGAGACTTCTTGTTTAATGAAAGTTAGTTTCCTTTCATCTTTGTGTAACTGCTGCGTTAAAACACTCGGGCATGGAGGATCCATTCGAGGGTAGTTGTGCTTTTGTGATGGAGGTTTGATCATGGTGACTTTACAACCAGTTTTAACTAGTTTCCCGTGTTCTCTTTTTCCTCTGATGCTGAGAGCTCGAGCATGGATGATCTAGTTAGGTCACTGTGACTGTATTGAAATGTATGTTTGATTGCAATATTGTCATAGCGGTTTCAGTTTCTTGAAATTCTAAATTCAAGAGGATCTTGTATTTGAATCTTTTCCTCCTTAGGCTATTAGAAGATCGGATGTCCACAACAGACCATTTCATTCTCCTCAAATTCTTCCCCCTACTCACCACTATACTGCAATTACTGACTAAAGTTAGATCAAGACCTCACTTGCCTATGTGTGCCAACCTAGTTTTCTAAGTTAGAACAATATAATCTGGAGACTGTGTCCATTATACCACCCTTAAATTTATTCATTGTCACATACAAACTGATGGGTAATGGGCTTACCTCTGCTCCAATATAGAGGTGACTTCTTCTGCTAAAATTTATGGCGCCGTTGCCGGGGATGAAATTGAAGATTTTCCCTGGGATTGAACGACAAAGCTTACTAGTTCTGAAGGTTCATCAGAACTTAGTACATTAAATATTGCAACTATGCACCTAGCAACTCCACTGTGGTGACTCCATTGAGGCGGATCCAACCGGTGACTCCATTGTTTTAGTTGTGGCTTCTAGAACTAGACACATGAGATTTACTCCACAACTGCCTTTAGAAACACCTGAAGCCGACCTAGAGAAAATTGTCAAAAAGGGAAAGGCCCTTCGAGAAGGTAATTCTACTATTGAACCAGGTATTTCTGATAATTTCCACTATCCTTCTTTAGAAACTCCAATTTATGCTTCTCATTCCCCTTTTATACCTTTTGTTGGAGTTCCCCCAACTTTAAATTTTGGGAGTGTTCCTATTGAGTTTTCCCCTCCTGGTCTAGGATTGGAGGGAGAAACCCTTGTCACTCCTTTCTCTCCTGAAATTGTATCGTGGTTTAGACCCAGCGCGTCTTAAGATTTTCCCACCCCAGGATTTACCACTCCTCATCCTATTGTTGCTACAGAAGGAGAAACCTCTTTTACTTCATTCCCTTTGGCCTTTTCTTTGAATCCTCTACTGCTTCCCTTTCCTCCCAGAGGCTCAGTCCCAGTCTCCCCAGTTTGAACCCCTTCTCCTCCTAATTCTCCTCCACCTCATATCCCTATGGCATGTGTTAATCCCCATGGAAACATAATGGATTACATAGTGGCTGCAAGATATGCCCCTCTAGTCCTACCTTAACTAATGAATGCTCTCCCTGCTGGGGATTACATAAAATATATGCCTAAGTTCACCGACGAAGAAGAAATAATTGTTGAAGAGCACCTTGTTGCCTTCTACAGTTATGTAGACAATCTAAATATTGAAAATGAAGACGTTTGGATGAGAGTCTTTGTCCAGAGCCTTAATGGTGAGGTTAGGAAGTGGTTTAGGGGATTAACCCCTGGATCTATTGCTGGTATTGAAGCTTTAGATGATGTTTTCTTGAGGCAATGGGGGGATAAAAAAAAATTATGTATTATATCACAGAGTTTGGGTCCCTGAAGAGAAAAGAGGGAGAATCTGTTTCTAATTTCTCCAAAAGATTTACAAATATGTACAATAAGATCCCTGCTGAGATAAAGCCTACAGAAGCCTCTGCCAAAATCACTTGTGCTAGTGCTTTTGACCCCAATTTTTGCCTCCTTCTCAGGGAAAGAAGAGCTACTTCCCTGGCTCATATGTAAGATGCAGCCTTGGAAGTATAATCCAATGTATTGGCAGTTGACATACTTAGGAGCAAAGCTGACAGAGACAGAGGAAGAGGAAGATCTGAGGCCTCAACCTCTGGTTTTTCTGCATCCTACCCTCAAGTATATGAATTAACCAATATGGTGAAGTCCCTGTCTGCATAAATGGAGAAGGTGAAATTCGAAGGGAAGCAAGTTTATAAGAATGTCCCAAATACTGATAACAGAGGCAGCTTCAGTAGGTTGAATAACAATGCTCCTTAGATTATGCCAAAGGAGCAGAGGGACAGAGATAGAAGCGATCAGAAAATCTAGACTCCCCTTCAAAATAACCTTGTTATTGATGAGGAAAGGGAAGAAGAGGAGCTTGACCCTGAAATTCACTGTATTGGACACACCTTCCCATTTCCCCATTTGACTCAATCCGCATACGAGGAATCCTCCTGAACAGTCAAATAAATGATCTAAGCAAGGGGAAAAAGGCCAATACCAATCCCAACAAATACAACCTCCAGTCCAATAGGAAAATAGAAGAGTCTGACATCCCTGCTCAGCCTCCCAGAGCAGAGAAGCCTACTAAGCATGCAACGAATACCATTAAGGAAAAGAAATTTCAGAATCCCTCGCCAATAGCCAAAGATCCTGTCCCAGAGGTGAGATAAATTCAGAAACCCCCTTCCTCCTTTATCCTTGAGCATGAAATTCAAAAGATCAGAATCCCTATCCCCCTGGTAGAGCTAGTCAAGCATGAAGACTTCAAAAGGTTCCTCTCTAAGTTGTTGCAGCCCAAACCACCCTGTCATTCCACATACTTAGTAAACCTCCAAGACAAAAAGCCTACAGTCATCTTAGGTCCTATGGTAGAAGACAGAGATGATTCATCCCCTCCCTTCTACACATCCCTGAACATACATGACAAGGTGTTGCACTACTGTCTGATGGATTTAGGGGCTTCCCATAATCTCATGCCTAAAACTATCATCGAAGAATTAGGACTGGAAGTCACAAAGGCTTATCATTATTTGTATTCTTTTGAATCGAGGAGAGTGCAATGTCTTGGGGTCATCAATGATCTGGTGGTAACCTTGTTTCAGCTACCCATGAAAAGTGTGGTCATGGATATCATGGTGTTAGATTTTCCTCCCAAGTTTGGCATGTTGTTGTCAAGATATTGGATAAAAAGACTTGGGGGAACCTTGCAGATGGACCTCACATCTGCTACCATTCCAGTCTTTGGAGGGGAGCACAGGAGATTGTACAGAGAAGCTCAATTGGCCTAAATTATCAGTGATGAAGCCAATCCTACCAATCATCCTATCTTTTCCTTTGATACTGATTTGGGTTCTAGTCTATTGCAGCTCATTGATGCTCATGATCCCCCTCTTGAAATAAGAAAGCCTCTTGCTCTCTGTGAAGATTCTCCTCCAATTACCTCTGTTTGGAAAATGTTCTTTGATGGAGCTTCTTATAAAGAAGGTGTTGGTGCTGGGGTAGTTTTTGTTTCCCCTGCTCAAGAAACTACATCTCTGTCGTACAAGTTAGAATTTGAAGCTACCAATAATGTGGAAGAGTATGAAGCTCTTGTTTTGGGATTAAGGGCTGCAAAGGACATGGGGATTGAATAGATATCTATGTTTGGAGATGTTTAACTCATTATTCAACAGATCAAAAACATTTATCAGGCCAAACACCCTCGTCTTAGGAGTTATAGAAATGAAACATGGGACCTCATTGACAGTTTTTTCCTAGATTTCAACATATCATTTATTCCAAGAGGAAAAAACACTCTGGTTGATTCTCTGGTTGTTTCAGCAATCAATTTTAGAGTTCCTCTTCCACCTAAAATCAGGTACGATGTAGAAGTGAGATATAGACCCTCTATACCTGACAATGTCAAGCATTGGAAAGTGTTTGAAGATGATCTTGAAATCAAAAGATTCCTGGAGACTATTGACGAGTTTTCAACATTACATATTGATCAAGATCCTGATCCTAAAATAAATCTTCATACTGGTGCGTTTCTGAAAAAAAATTGTTGACCATCATATTGTTCAGTTGCCCAATAATTGCATTCCAAAAGGACTGGTTCCTTTGGAAATATTATTTGATAAAAATGATGTGGCAATGAAGGGTAAAATCTCAAATGGTGATGTTGGTGCGGCTGAGTGCAACATTGGCATTGAGAAGCATCCAAAGTTTGTCAAATTGTTAAGTAGCTTGAGAAGAAATAAAAGGGTCGAGTATACTGAGTTATTAAAGGAATTTGCTGATGTTTTTGCTTGTACCTATGAAGACCTCAGAACATATGACATAGCTGTCATTGAGCATGATAAGATTCCACTAAAAGAGGAGGCCAAACCATTTAGGCAAAAATTAAGACAGATAAACCCTATGATGTTGCCTATCATGGAAAGAGAGATAAAGAAGCTACTAGATGCCCAAATCATTGTACCCTTGAGATATTCAAAGTGGGTGGCCAACTTGGTCCCGGTAAGGAAGAAGAGTGGGGAAATCAAACTTTGTGTCGATTTCAGAAACTTGAACAGGAGCTTAAAGAAAGACAACTACCCCTTGTCGAAAATGGAACACATATTACAAAGGGTAACTGGTGCATGAAGGATATCCATGATTGATGGATTTTTAGGATACAATCAGATCTTGGTCCTGCCTAAGGACAGAGAAAAAATGGCCTTCACCACTCCTTGGGGTACGTTCATGTATGCAAAAATTCCCTTTGGATTGATGAAAGTAGGGGCGACCTTTCAGCGAGCCACGGATATAGATTTCATTGGAGAAAGGGATAAGTTCGTGGTCATCTATCTGGATGACATTACATTTTTCTCCAGGTCTAATAGAGAGCACTGTGAGAATTTGAGAAGGGTGTTCCTGAAATGCAGAAAGTTTGGTCTCTCCTTAAATCCCAAAAAATCTTTGTTTTCCATGAAGGAGGGAAAGATGTTGGGCCACATAGTATCATTCGAAGGATTCAAGATTGATCCCAGCTGAGTTGAAGCAATTCAAACCTTGTCACTCCCAAGATCTAAGAAAGAATTCCAATCTTTCCTGGGAAAAATTAATTTTCTGAGGAGGTTTGTTTCCAATTTTGTTGAGATGGCAAAGATTATAACAACCATGTTGAGGAAGGGAAATGAAGTTAAATGGACTATTGAATCTTGAAAATCCTTTTATCTGATAAAGAAGGCATTGACTGAGGCACCCGTGCTTATCAGTCCTGATTACTCAAAGGATTTCTTTATTTTCTCATTTGCTTCATTTGACATTGTAGTGGCTATTCTGTTACAGAGAAACGTTGAAGGGTTGGAGTAACCCATCTCCTTTTTCAGTCGAGCATTGAGAGATGCTGAGGTAAAATACGACATGATCGAAAAGTAGGCCTATGCTTTGGTTAAATATCGCAAGGCTTTCAGAGTCTATGTCCTACAGTCAAAAGTCACTGCATATGTCCCTTCAACTGTTGTGAAGGAAATTCTCATTCAACCAGACATAGATGGAAGGAGGAGCCGATGGATTGCCAAAATACTTGAATTTGACGTGGAGATAAATCCCACCAAATTGATTAAAGGTCAAGGTTTAGCCAGACTACTAGCTGAATCTAATTGCAAATCCTTCGGCGTAAGCTTCATCAACGAATGCTCAGAAAATCAACAGGTTGAACCATATGATACAAATGCTCAGGAATACCCCCCATTAGTAGGATGCCCTTGGTACAAGGATGTCATATAGTTTCTACAAGAGTTGCGACCCCCCAATGGCATGCAAAGGAACAAGGAAAGACATTTAAAGCTCAAATCCACTAAATACTTCATTGTTGGTAAAAAATTATATTGGAAAGACCCCCTGGGGGTACTTCTGAGATGTTTAGACCCACACGAAACACAAAGTATTATGTCAAAATTTCATGAAAGTTTGTGTGGGGGGCATCACTTCTGGAAAACAACGACTCAAAATATTCTCAGGGTTGGTTATTTCTGGCCCACTCTGTTCACTGATGTTTGCACAAAAGTCAGAGCCTGTGCTAAATGTCATAAATTCTCAAGAAAGAAGCAGCTAAGGCCCCTGCCATTGAAACCTGTGATTTCTTCAGGGCCCTTCCAACAGTGGGGCCTAGACTTCATTGGGGAGATTCATCCTACATCCAGCGGTCAACATAGATGGATCCTGGCAACCACAGATTATTTTACGAAGTGGATAGAAGTTATCCCCACAAGGAGCGTGTCCCACAAGGTAATCATCAGCTTCTTGGAGGATATCATAGAAAGGTTTAGTTGTCCGAGTATAATTTTCACCGATAACGCTGCATCTTTCAAAGATGAACCATTGATCCAATTCTGTGAGAAGATCGGAATTGCGTTGATCCAATCTACCCCCTACTATCCACAAGGCAATGGATTAGCAGAGTCCTATAACAAAAGCCTCATCAAAATCATCAAAATACTGTTAGAGGACCACAATAAAGCATGGGATTCAAAGATCAAATTTTCTTTGTGGGCTGATAGAGTGACAGCTAAACGGTCCCTGGGAATCTCTCCTTACCAACTTGTATATGGGACTGAAGCAATTTTTCCCTATCAGCTTGCCTTGCCAGCAACAAATTTCTTCCAAGACTGCCAGGAAGAGCCCAATGATATGATCAGGAGAATGCATCAGTTGGTAGAAGTATAATAGGTGAGAGAGCAAGTGATGGACAGAGCACATGAATGTCAGAAGAAAATCAAGCAGGCCTTTGATAAGGACAGAAGAAAAGAGGATTTTTGGTTGGGAGAGCTAGTGCTCAAATGGGATGCATCCAAACAAGAAAAGGGAAAGCATGGTAAATTTGAGGCCCTTTGGATCAGACCCTTCAAGATTTCTGAGACATTTCCCAATAATACTTATAGGTTGCAGAATCTGGAGGGTGGTGAAGTTTTTGCTGGCCCTGTAAATAGACACTTCTTGAAAAGGTTTTTTGTTTAAAAGCAGTCGACGTCCCACCATTGTAAATATCGTTCATGTTTTATGTTTATTCTTGTTTTAAATAGGAGACACCACAACCCAAAGAAAGGCACTAGAGTTGCGCATTCTTGGCAGCTTGCAGGGAGCATGCCATCCCTCGTGGAGCCAAATGTTAGCGATTAATCTTGTCATGCTCTGGTGGATGGTGATTTTGGCCTAGGTTTGTGATTTTGCCTATCTTTTCCCCCCTTTTGTCCAAACCCGATCATATATTTCTCCTCCCAGCGTATATTTTCCTTTGTTGTTTTCTTTCATCCTTTGGTCGACTGGTTTTCCTTGTTGAAGTTTGTCTGAGAGATATCTGTTGGGTATGTGTTATATTCTTTTCATGTGTGTGTGTGTGGGTGCATCAGATATGACAACTGTGTCTAACGATCCCTTCACCTAGATCCTTTTCTAATTTTAGCGGAATTTTCTATTTTTAGCGGATTTTGCTAATTTTAGCGGATTTTGTTATTTTTAGCTGTTTTGTAAAAAAAAATTGGGCGGTTTTTGCTAATTTTAGCAGATTTTGCTATTTTTAGATTATTTGTAAATTAATCCCGGATTAACGGATTAGGGTTTTGGTATCTACGGAATACCTAAACACATTGTATATATTGTATGGCGAATGGTGAAGTTCAATATAATGAAAATAAGAAAGGTTTTCCCGGTTGAGGGTTTTCGGTATAAAATCTCTGTGTACTCTGTGTATGAGCCATTGATTAATTTATGTATTGCTTAAGAATCTATATGCATTTCTTTACTTCGCAGGTTTAAAACTTGCAATATCATCCCTGAGCTTTTTTGTTCCCCCTATGGCCGATTAATTCTCTTTTTGCCTCTATTACTGAGTCTTTGTTTTTTCCAAATTCCTAGCCGTGTCGTCCAAGTCTTCATTATTGCAGGTCACAGCATTGAGAGCGGTCTTATATGGAATTAAGTGAGCGTGGGAATCAAGATTTCAAATGTTGAGAGATTATGCATCAAGGATCGCGAAATCCCAATTTGCAAAGGGGAAGATCTAGGTCGTTCGTTTGTGAGAATCAGAGGGTCGTTGATTTGAATTCGGTGATTTCAGAAATTGGTATTTTAGAGTTCTCGTCGCCAAGTGCACCCATATCCCAAAGCCCCAAAATGTGAAATCTCGATTTCATGATTTTGTGAATCGAAGGTTTCCTAGGAGCAACATCTCTTTCTCCTGAAACGTGAAATCATGAAATCTCCCAGAAATTGGACTCACGGTCCTAGCGCTTGGTCACAAAGGAAGCAGGTCGGGAAAAGGGGCTATTTCTCATCACATAGTCAGCATTTCATATTGTCAAGGGAACAATCGTGGTCATCCATTTTGAAGCGATTCTAACCGCCTATCTTAGCGACTGTTTCACGATTTCAGGCATCATGATATTGAAGCCAAGATGGGGTGAAAACTCCTGAAATGAGAAACCCCGAAACATCATGTGGGATGAGCGTGAGGTCACGGCTCGTAGTCACATGGGGTGGTTGAAAAGAGCCATGCCAAATGGGTCGAGAGTGTTTGTATTAACATCATAGGAAGGTAACATGGTTTCAAGGTGCCAAGTTTAACTCAACAAGTCAGGAGCACTGCCTAAGAGCATTCATGGACGTCTGGGCTCGTACCAATCCCAATAAGGGAAGTTAAGGAAGCCAAAGAAGGTGGTTGAAACCTCGTTTCAACCATAAATAGGAAGCATGGAAGCATCAGTCGTGGAGGCAGGCTGTCAGCCCAAGGTCACCCTGTCATGAAATTTTCCTGCAAAACCCATACTGTCTTAGATTTGCGTCTGACAAAGGAAAGCCTGTGCAGTCTGACAGAAGGAGAAGAAATGAAAAGATTTGAATGCAAGGATCCAATTCCGTCCCTATCGTACATTAGCAGTTCTGAGTATATATACTCATGTTTTATATTTTGTAAGTGTTGATGGTTGAGCTAAGATCTCGATTTGTAAATTTTTAGCAAAGCCTCTGGTTCTCTGGTTATGATATGTATTTGAGACTTCTTGTTTAATGAAAGTCATTTTCCTTTCATCTTTGTGTAACTGTTGCATTAAAACACTCGAGCATGGAGGATGCAGTCAAGGGTAGTTGTGTTTTTGTGATGGAGGTTTGATCATGGTGACGTTGCAACCATTTTTAACCAATTTCTTGTGTTCTCTTTTTCCTCTGAAGTTGAGGGCTTGAGCATGGATGATCAAGTTGGTTCGATGTGACTATATTGTAATGTATGTTTGATTGCAGTAATGTCATAGTGGTTTCAGTTTATTGAAATTATGAATTCAAGAGGATCTTGTATTTGAATATTTTCCTCCTTGGGCTGCTAAAAGACTGGATGTCCACAACAAACCGTTTCATTATCCTCAAATTATTCCCCCTACTCACCACCATACTGCAATTTACTGACTGAAGTTAGATCAAGACCTGACTTGTCTATGCATTCCAACCCAATTTTTTGAGTTAGAACGATATAATATTGAGACTGTGCCCATTATACCATCCTTAAATTTATTCATTGTGACATACAAACTGATGGGCATTGGGATTACCTCTACCACAATCCAGAGATGACTTCTACTGCTAACACATTATATCGAGGTAGTTTCCGATGAGGAGAATGATGGTGATGATGAGGGCATTGGAGAGGATGGTGTTGAACCATCATACCTCAATGCTACATAGTAGGAACCATTGAAGGATAGTGTTCTATAAGCCCATAACATTGTTGGTACCTTCAAATCCCATTCATTCTTGTTTACATTACAAATCTTGGTCAAGGCATTTTCCAATATCTTTTTAAATGCTTCTACTGTCCCATTCACCTGAGGATGATAAGGAGTGTGTTAGACAACTGAGCAGGGAGGTGAATCAGATGTTATTGTGCTTAAACATTAATACCCATTTTAAACTCATTGCAGAACACTCAATGATGATCACAATAATTCAGGGAAGTAAGTAATAGAGTATTCAACATCAATCACACACATGAAGTATACAGAAACAGATATTCCCGAGGAAACCCATAAAGGGAGAAAACCTCTTCTTCTTCGAATGATAGGGAGCCTTTTTATGTTCTGTACATTATCTATCTTTGAGAACCAACTCAATGCGAGGCTACCACCTCTGTTTTACAAGCTAAAACTTGCTGAGAGCACCAACTCTCTATTTTCTCTAGCACCCACTAGAAGGAAGAACCAACTCCCTGAGTGTTCCAACACCAACTTCCAGTCACACAGGCACCAACCTATACAACAAAGAACAATAGTTCTCCCTTGCACCACCCTACCAACCTGGTTTTTCTGGCTGCAACTAGATGGAAGCTACAACTCCCTATGTTCAAGCACCCACTTGAAAATCTGAGGACAACAGTCCTCCCTAGCACCACCCTGAGATATAAATATTTTCTTTCTGAAATTTATTACAGTGATATAGTATTTATCAATGGATTACCAGTATCATCACTATTCGGCTACACTTCTCTACTCTGTCTGCATCAATGTGTTCCTTCTCGCATCTTTTTGCGCTTAAGTTTTTGTACAGTCTGTTGTTTTCACCATTTCTTCTCTTTCCAGCTTATGTTCTTCATCTCTGCATCTTTCACGCTTTGTTCCTGTTGTCTTCTTGATCACATAAAGTTTGACTTGTTTTACCGAGAAGCAAAAACCTTCCTCTATCATGGAATATTTATTTTATTCATGCCCTCATCATCCGTTACTCTTTGAATATCCAACGCCCATGTTGGGAATCTCATAAATCTCAAGAGCCATGATTCCAACACCCCAAAACAATGATTCCATTAGTGTAACTGAATCATAACTAATCAAGAAACCATGAAGTGAAACAACAACCCTTCGATCAGATTTGGTTTGATTAGTGCCATTGGATTATACACGCAGAGGCTTTTTTTGACTTTTCAATGCGTAACCTCCAATTTGGATCCTAGCAACGCTAGATCCTTCCCCTATCTTCTGTTGATGTGACCTTGGCAGATGCTCTCATGTGACCTCGTGATTACGGGAGCGACCAAAGGTGGTTTGGGGGCAATCTACTTTTTGCCCCGCAATTCACTACAAAGCTCCACGTATGACTTTGGCGATACCATGGTTTTGATTGTGGCATGCTCATGAAAAATTATGAACCGAGCATGTTTTGACCCCGCAATATGATGGGACCGTCGATGTCATGATCTTGATGGTGCTCCTGAATGGACAGTTCAGATTTGTTATTTCACGATCTACGGATCAAATCCAACCTCCCTAAATCAACGGCTGTGATTTATTTTGTGATCCGGGCTTCGGGAGTTTCAAATATCAAACCCTTATTTCTTTCGTACACCAATATTCCAGAGTCGATGATCTGCGGACACCTATCCTTCTCAATCAACAGATTTGCCTCTACTTCGGGAATTTGATCTTTCAACCAAATCAACAGTTTTGTGTCCACTTTCTCAATCAACGGTCAAGATATCCTTTAGGTCTTTGGACTTATGAAATCTCAAATATCAAACTTACACTCTGGATCAATCATTAGACTGCCCAGATTCAATTCAAACAATCCAATGCTTGAGATAGTCTTCAGACGATCTGACGACTGAGATCTTCTTTGGATGATCCAACGGTCAAGAATTTATTTCAGCTCTCTGACTCTCTGGACTTTGCGCATTTCAAATCTCAAATTGACGCTCTGAATTAGACGACCCATATTAACTTCGAACAATCTGACGCTTGAGATATTCTTCGGATGATATGACTACTGATATTTACCTTGGACGATTCGACGGTCGAGAGTGTATTTCAGCTCACCGGTTCTCCGGGCTTCAAGGATTTCAAATCTTAAACTGAATTCTTGAAGAGAGATTTTTTCGGAGCGTAAAATCCTCACATCTTTAGACCCGAAACGAATGACATTCATTCGATCAATATCTTAGATCAACGACTCGATCTATCTGCGATGCAGCTTTTCTTTGGATTAAATCCAACGAATCTCCATATTTTCTTATCCTATCCTTTCATTTAATTTGATCTGATGGCTGACGAAAATTCAGGTGATGAAGATCTCAGATATCAACCATTGCTGATCTTGTCCTTCCACTTAAAGTGATCCAACTTTCATCACATTTTCTCCAGATCAGATGGTCCTTATTCATTTCAGATTTTCGGGCTTCGGGTAATTCGACTTTCAAGTTGTCAATTCTTCTGAAGTGAGATTCCTCGAACAGTAACCTCCTCGCAAATTTTGACATGAACCAAATGTTTTTCATTGATCATGTTATTATATCGATGGCTCAATCTATCTTTGGTGCTTCTCTTCTAGATTATCATGTCCTTCCACTTAAAAATGATCCAACGGTCGTGAAGACACTCGAAGCAGATCAATGATCAAGGATGGTTGCGAACCACAACTTGCGAGTGATTTAACTTGTCACCAAAACTCTGCAATTTGAACTTGTGAATTCTTGGTGAGTCAACCACAATCATCGATCTTTGAGGCTATAATATCTGACAGTCCTGACTAATTGCGAGATTGGAAATAACACAATATTTAATTCTCCTTTCAATATCTGCAATCTATCATTTCCATTGATCTGGTGATTGTGCATTCGATGGTCATGAATTAATTCAAATTAATCTGATCATTTTTTAGATCAACCACAATCATCGATATTTGGGTTTATGAGATCTGACGATCTAAACCAATTGCAAGATTACAACTAGTGAGTTGTTTAATTCTTCTTTCGCTCTCCATAATTCATCCCTGTCATTGATCTAGCTTGCAGATCCAATGGTCACGATCCTCCAACGGTCCTCAAGCCCATGGTCACTCATATGACTGACAATCAACACAATCAATTTCTTGATCGGATGGTTTTTGAGGCTTCTCACCCCGAGCTTACGCTTTTATTTTCGAGCTTTGATCTATACATATTGTTTGCTTCTCCTCCTGAGCTTATGATTTTCCTGTTTGCCATCGTCATTGCTGTTCTTGCCATCAATGAAAAACACACTCTTCCTTTAAAAACATGCCAACAATCTCCCCCTTTGGCATTGATGGCAACCCTGAAAGGCTGCACTATTTTTCTTAGACTTCCAACTGTAGCATTCAGACCACACCTTTTCTCCCCCTTTGACATCAATGTCAAAGAAAGCATGCTCCCCCCAAGTTGTTGCAGTACTTTTCGAAGGTATCAAATACTCGACCAACACATACTCCCCCTGACAGGATGGACTCTCTTAGGTGAGAGAAGGGATGACACCCAACTTATGACGGAGAAATTCAAATGGTGTCTTAGCTAGGGGTTTAGTAAAGATGTCTTCAATTTGTTCCGTGGAAGGAATATAATTCAGCTGAACAACTTTGTTTGTAACTTGCTCTTTGAGAAAATGATACTTTATTGGTATATGCTTTGTTTTTTAATGGAGAAAATAATTCTTGAAGACACTAATGGCACTGGTGTTATCACAGTGAAGTGGAATTGGATCAGTATAAGTGACCTTCAAATCTGCAAGAGTTTGTATCATCCATAAGATCTGAGTGTAGCAAGTAGAAACAACAATGTACTCTGCCTCTGTAGTTGATAATGAAATAGATCACTGCTTCTTACTAAGCCATGCTACTAATGAATCACCTAAGAAGAATGCACCTCCACTAGTGCTCTTTCTCTCATCCAAATAGTTTTCCCAATCAACATCTGAATATGCAGTTAATTGAAAATTCTGATTTTTAGGATTCCAGAGACCATAAGTCATCGTACCCTTCAAATATTTGAATATCCTTTTGACAACTGTTAAATGACTTTGTAAACTATATGCTCCTATTACGTCAATCTATATGCTACGTTTTTCGGTAAACTCCCTCCTAGTATAAGGTCAATGTGATTTCTTATACTTCTAATGGGTGGCAACGAACAAGGTAAATCATCCACCACTATATCAGCAAATTCTCCAGCATTTTCCGAATTTCCTCCGGTAGATCATCTATCAAAGTACTGGTTAAAATGACTCTAGGTTTCCTTACCACAACAAACTAAATGTCTTATTCTTTCCTGACTTCATCAATAAGTTCCTTCCCACTCATGAGAAGTATAGTGTTGCTTGCTTCTTCTTTCACCTTCTTGTCTTCGATTGGCAACAACATATGTGTCCTACCATTCTTCTCTAAGGCGTATATTTTCTTTCTCCCATCATGAACAACATTTCTTTCATATTTCCACGGTCTTCCCAAAAAAATATGACAAACATCCATGGGAATAACATCACACAAAATCTCATCCCTGTAACCCCTTATATTAAATTCAACTAAACATTGTTTAGTGACAGTTAGCTAATGTCCTTTTTGCAACCACGAGACTTTATATGGGCTCGGATGTCCAACTGTATCCAATTCCATATTCTCCACCATTTCTTTGGATACTATATTATCTGTGCTTCCACTATCCACAATTACCTTGCATACCCTATCCTTGGTCTTGCAAGCAGTTCTAAATAGATTATTTCTCTGGGTTGGATTCTCTGCCTCCTTCTCTGGTTTCAAGAGAATTTTCCTCATCATTAGGGATCTTCTTCCTTCTACATCTTCTACCTCAACATTTCACCTTTGTGCTTATGAAATGTGATCTTCGACTCCTCCATCTCTTTTTCTATCAATACATTCAAAAGATTTGTGCCTGATCTTTCCACAAACAAAACACTTTATTTCGCCTCTGCTACCTCTGCCTCTTCCTCTTGCTCGTGGAAAAGTGTTCTTATCGGCACATTGTCCTCTCTGTGAGCTTCCTCCTCTTTCTGGGTGATTATGAGGTTTCTTTTCTTCATCCTTGGGCTTCTACACTCTATCTTGGGCAGTTTATTTGCCTCTTCTCTAACTTCTACCTATGCCCCTTTGACCTTGCTTTCGGGCCAATTTTTCTTCTACCTTCAGAGCAATATGATAAGCATATTCCACATTTCTAGTTGTCACTATGCTCATCCCATCCTGAATGTCATATCTCATACCATTCATGTATCTGGTGACCTTTTCATCATCACTCTCATGATGACCAGCTCTGATATTCAGTTGGTAAAACTTTTCAGTGTATTCCTTCACTGTCATCCCCTTCTGTCTCAAATTCTGCATTCTTCAAAATAGGTTAATTTGATAGTCTCTGGGTATAAACTTGGCCTTCATTTTTGCTACCATCCTATCACATCTTTTGATTTTTTGTTTTCCCTTGCAACGCCTATCATCCTGCAGTTCATCCCACCACGGTGTTGCATGCCCTTTCAATCTAGTGACAACATGTTTTACTTTCCTATCTTCTTCGATATCTTCATAATTGAAGTATTTATCTAGATCTCTAAACCAATCTAGCAGCTCCTAAACATCTAATTTTCCTTCATACATAGGAATGTCCATTTTCTTCTGGCCCCTATTCTTGCAACACCTCTAAATAGACATACTTCTGCAGCGTCTTCAGCTACAACTTCTTCTTCGGCACTAGCCTCATTTTCACTTTTGTCTTCATTGACATCTCATGTATCAGTAGCTCATCTATGTGTTGTCTCCATAGCATCTAATTGAGCACGAAGTTCTCTCATTTCCCTTTCCATGGCTGGATCGAGCATTCTTCTATCTTGACGTCTTCTGGGTGGCATTGTTCAAATCTGTTCCACGCAGAATTCAATTTACAACTTTCCTTATGTCTCCACCTGCCTACATAAAACAATGATTGTATTCTCTGATACCACCTGATGCAACACCCCTACTTTAGTAGGTTCTTCTTGACCTCCTGGTCTAAGGATCGTTCTTAATCTCCCCTTGAGCCAAAATGGCTCTTCGATTCCCAGCTGGAATATTCACACTTGTAACCACAGGTCCTTCTTAGGAGCTACGCATGTGAAAACAAGCAATAGACGTGAACTCTTACCCACGTGACCAACCAATGTGACCACAACCTTTATCCGAAAAGGTATTTCACGAATCGTGATTACAAGGGTATTGGTGTGATACAACCCCAACACTCCACATCCACAAAACCCTGAAACCCAATATGGGACCTCTCCCTAGGACTCCTCAATCGATGGCCACGATCACGTTGCGACTTCGCGTTTCGCGATATCGAGACTGTTTGTGTAATACAAGCCCAATGCTCCAACTCCCGACTTCCGAAATGCCAAGATATGAACTCAAGAGACCAACGAATCCCGTTGATCCAGATACAACAGATACTATTCCTCTTAGGCTTGTGAGCGCTTGAAGGTTATCATCCTTTTCCTTTCCTCTGACCTACTAGATCCAACGACTCACATAATTTCGGTATTCCTCCCTCCGAGAAGTTCCACCGTCCGTTTAGATTTTCAATGGCTCCAAGCCAAAGGACTTGGCGTCAATTCTTTTGGGGTCAACCTCTATGAGGTGACTTCAACCTTCTTCTTTTCTTCGAATCCCTCAAAGTTTCTATCCCTTCTAATCTTGGCTTCTACTGAAAACTCAATAATTCCAAGGGTTCTTTGTGCGCACTCCTTGTGGCACTCATGATAACCTCTGATAATCTGACGTCTTCCTCTTCTGTGCACTCCTTGCAACATAAATCCTTCAACCCCTCACTTGGTTTGGAAAAGTATAAGACTTCAACCTGCCTGCGCACTCCTTACACGACTTTGTGCTATACTCGCACTTCTGCTGGTATGAGAACAATGGTATCTCTCCTAAGATTTTCTGAAGTAAAACTCAGAACCTGTCAACGCACACTTTGTGAGACCTTCACTACACCCCTTGCAGGAATTCTCAGGACGAGAAACAAATGAAACTCATTCTCTCCCTCTCAAAGACTTCATACATTAAATCATTAAATCATACATACACACAACATTGAAACAAATGCATAACAATGCATATAAGAAAACTGTAAAAATATCATTAAGATATGCAAACAGTGATCACCACAACACCATGAAGCTGAATTAAATCCTTTTCATATTAATTCCAGTGCTTCTGTACATGGGTTCAATAGCAACAACTATCTCCTTATACAACCTTATGTTCTTCCTTGCTCTCCTATTCTCTTTCTCTACAACTCTCTAATTCTTACAATGAGAATCATCCTACAATACATGCGAGGGAGATTTCTAGAGTTTTCCCTCCTACACTCTAAGCTATCTAATCAAAATAAAAGCTACAACTAATTTACATTTAATACAATAAATGCCTCCAACAAACAGATGAGAGAAACCACTCAAGATCTGTATTACAACTCAAAACATAAATGTGAATGCATCCTTTCAAGATATTACATTAATGTCTTTATTTTCAAATTCAAAATGCTTTCAAAATGTGCGTTGGTGCATATCCAGTTGTCCTCCGCTCTTGCACTTGCTTTGTTGGATTTCTTGCGATTCTCTTGCATAGAAAAGGGGCTAGCGCTCAAACTCAGAGATTTCACAAGTGCAAAGAGGAAGGTCCTGGGTACTATTAGACCTGTACCTGAAATTCAAAAGGATCTGCGTTTAATTACAGAGCGATACCATCAGGGTCTCAGAGAGTCATTTGTCTTCAGAATACGAGATCCTTGACCGGGAGGTCAGAATGATTCCCTGGCTTTCCAAATTAGAAACCATGAATGGAGAATATTTCCTTTAATAAAAGAAAAAAAAATTATGCCCCATCGTGGGTCTGTTACAAATTGGTATCAGAGCATGGTTACAACACTTGGCCTGCTTGGACTCATGTACGAGTCGCGTAAGGAGTTATTGTTATCTGCATTTACTCCTTGAGGAGAAGGACTGATTGAACCTGTGATTTTGGGAATTCTTGTTGAATTTCAGCAAAAGAATTTCTTTAGCCCTTTGTCAAAGTTATAACTACTCTTCCCAGAGTAGGGATATGCTAATTAACATTTATAATAAGACTTGAATGTGGATAGCTGATGGTGGCAGGGTTATGTCAAGGGCAGTTGAAGCCCGAAGGACATATGACCTGATGTTCGTAACACTGCTTATGAGCATGAGCAGTTGGAACTTCAAGCACTGATGATGGTGGATTATATAATGGTTAATACCTTTGTGGGATTAAAGGAAGCTGATAGGATCTGGTAGGATCCATGGCAGTTATAGTTACTGTTTTATATTAAAAACAAAGTATATAACTCCTCAGGACCAGAGAAAAGTGAGATGGGTAAAACCCTATGGATGTTGAGGCAAGAAGGTTTTTCTTGCCAGTTGTTATAGTATAAAAGGGAAAGTGACCTTGGTTGGTTATTTCCATAAAGAGAAGGCAACATCAATATGAGTTATAACTATGAGATTAGTCATGTAAGCAACTGTAATCTCTAACTAAAAGAACACTAATGATAAAACTAAGCTAGTATGATGAATACTTAGTTGTGTGTGTATGCTTGAGTGCAAGGGAAAGAGCGCAAAACTCTTAAGCCTTTCAGAGCCAACCAAGCTCAGGAAGAATAACTAGATTCAAGTATCGAAATGGAATATCCTTTCATTTGGAAGATGAACGGACAAGACCCTTTCAGGAGGATCGCACATCAGAAGGATCGCATGTTGGTGCGATTAAACTTCCAAAAATCGAAGTTGCGATGTAATAGGTACCATTGGATCGAGGAAGGTCGTGGACCTTCGATGTGACACAAGTGGATTAATGCAAGGAGTGTGTGGGAATTCAAAATCCCCTAAGGATCAAGATCAGAAGGGATATAACTTTTCATAAGTGTCAACGAGATCCAAGGAGACGGACTCATAGGAGAAGCAAAGGTTGAGGCCTTTGAATACTTAGAAAATATTCTAAGTCGAAGGAGATCAGAAGCTCAGGAGGAGGAGCGACAAAAATTGTTGGATCATAGCGTGGAGAATCGACAACCATCCGATCAAAGCAAGGTGCACGAACCTTAGTGCTTTGTACATGCAGGAGTGCGCGTAGAGGTGAACTTGTTTCAAGTTGAAATCTCAGGAGAGATATCGTTTTCAAAAATGCAGACGAGACCCAAATTCACTGGGCTCGCAGGAGGTAGTTCAAAGGTGAAGCCTTTGAAATGTATGAAGTCTTCCAAGTCAAGGAAGAAGGCGTAAGCTCAGGAGGAGAAGAAACAATGGTCATTGGATCGAGCACTGTGAAGAACCTGGACCATCAAATCAGAGTCCAGACAATGAGGAACGAGTGTAGAAGAGATCATATCTGGGCCGTCAGATCTGAGCACGAGGATCAACA
The DNA here is from genome assembly GCA_000966675.3 of Picea glauca. NCBI lineage: Eukaryota > Viridiplantae > Streptophyta > Pinopsida > Pinales > Pinaceae > Picea > Picea glauca. Next base: position 266,470 of record JZKD02S1675961.1, read on the forward strand.
AGCATTGGATCCCAAGGAAAGTGCATGATGCCTAAACCCTTTGAAAGTGCACAGAAGAGTGGAATTGTGAAGTCCCGAAGTTTCGAAGCCAGTCGGAACCGTCCATTGTCAAGGTTGACAGGTGGCAGCAGATCCGAGAGTTCAAGGACTCGGACATCGGAAGAATTGAGAGAAAGCAATCGAAAATTTGCGAGAGGAAAAGTGCGAAATGAATCTGAGTCATTGGATTCATAGGACACATGGCAAAGATTCACGTAATTTGGATGAAGAACCTGCGGAGAAGGTAGGAGGTGAATTCCCGAGTAGCTGAGAGTCGCAACAATCCTAACTGCCCATCGAGACAGGACACGTGGCAGTAGATCAACATTTCAATTATTTGCAAATCAGGAAAGTCAAAGGCAGAATTGTGAGAACTTGCGAGGTTCGAACTCGCGAGATAATTTGGACTGTAGGAACACAGAATATTGTGGACCGTTGATCTGACTCTATCGAAAGTTCAGAGATCGGACTTCTGGAAAAGAGGTAAGTAAACTAATTTCCATCTTCGCGAAGCAAGGAATCCCGAAGTGTTTGAGATTTGACCCTAGGTCATAGCCGGAGGTCATATCATTGGGAGTTAAAGGGAGGAGCTAGTGCTTGCTAGACTCATAGCTCGGAGTTTAGGAGTTCAGGGATCGTAAGAGTCAAGGTTGGCTCACATCCAAACACCCAAGACGTGAACTCGCAATTCGATCGTAGTCGTCAATCGAAGGCAGAGCGAGGACCATAGATTTTGTCCTGTAGGGAGTTTGCATATCATACTTCAGAGAAGAGAAGTGAACTTCCCTTGGGATATGTGAAGCACGAAATCCCGAAGTGCACAAAATCTCGTTATAACCTACTCTTAGGAACAACATCCTGCATGTCCCTAGTACGGTTGACTGCATCCTGCAAAGTGGTGGGTTCGTAGGCCTTTAACCATCCACATAATCGCTCTGATAGCCCCTCAACGAACAACATCACCAAGAGTTCCTCAGATATGTCGGTCACCAGCACTGCTAATCTCTAGAACTCAAAGATAAATGCCGTTGGGCTACATGTCTGTTGGAGTTGAGCCAACTCTCGAAAATGGATCTCTGGGTCTTTCTTATCAAACCTCTCAATGACCCTCTGTGTGAAATCGAGGTATGAAGTGATGCCTGAATGACCCAGTGTCACTAACCCATGGTTCTGCCACTCATGGGCTTCTCCGTCCAATTGCAGGGTGGCAAGCTTAATAGCATTAGCTTCCTCCATTTTGTTGAGCTAGAAATAAGTGTCCAATTTATGCACCCATGCTCTAGCAGTGCATTTTGACGACCCATAAAAGTTGGAAATGGTCACCTTTCCCAATGTGCGTTGTAACTCCGTGTTTTGGGACATCGTCCCCTTGGCCCCCCTAGGTCTTTTCTTGCTTTTTAAGTGGAAAAAATCATGAAAGGACATGGTAGCCTGAAATTCATCTCCCAATCTCTGATACTCCTCCAAATAAGCTCCAAAGCGTATATCATGATCAATCAGCTTCATTCACCCTGATGCATCATTATCAAGGAATTGAGGCATGTTAGGCCTGGGTGTCCTGGTGTACAAATGGGGGTGGCTCTGCATGGTGGTGCGAGAATGGCTTCCTTCCTCATTAGTAGAATTCCTTTCATCGTTATGATTTTTCTTGTCTTGACTCCCCATGGTGTTAACTACCATCTGCCCCATCAAATCCATCATTTCTTACTGGCCCCTAGCCAAATCATGCAATGCTATGAGAAGAATGCCAAAATCATTTTCATCTTTTTCATTCGTAATGTCTTCACCCTTATCTACCTTATTTACCTCAGGTTGAGCTTCTAATTCCCGAATTAGTTCTTCCTTGTCCAATGGAGATTCTTGACTCTGGTATATCTTCCTTCTGTGGGTGACGTTCTGCCTATCCTCCCTATTCATTTACTACCCAATTCTTTTAACTTTTAGATCCCCGCGACTGAGCAAGGAACATGCTCTAATACCACTGTAATATTCTGCCTAATATATTTGCAAATTTTTCTCACTTTTTTTATTGGTTTCTTTTGTCAAACAGTTGGTCCACCCTACTCAAAATACCATAAGTAACACCTCTATTCATTGATGAGTTTGCAACGATAATAGTATGAGGCTTATTGCATAATACTGGTTGTAATAGAATTAAACACAGTTTTCTACGTTCTAAAGGAAATATGGGACTGTTTTATTTAAATTTTTGATATGGACACACATTATTGCTCAATATTTTAAGCCAAACTTCAAGGATAATATTGTTGCAATAAAATGGAAAGAGAACCCAAGATAATTGATGTCAGAAATCGGTGATATAGAGAAGATAAATCAACAACCAAATAGATGTCCCCTTTTTATCTTTGTTTCTTCATCAAACTGATAATAAATAGTTGTTACAGCCCTAAAATAGTACTTTAGAAATAGTTCTGATGTATGATGAGGATTCCCACAACCTTCACTGATAATAATGTGCAGTCCAACACTTAATATAATTCCAGTCAGCAACCATGCCCGACAGTTTAGAACAAACCCAACAACAAATATGAAATACCAAGTGCGCCCAACATGAAGGTGCCACAATCAACAACCGGTTTGTGCCTCTATTTGTACCCAACAAGTGAATTAACACGCCCATCAGTTAAAGAAAGTCGCCCAACCAGTATAGAAGTAGCGCACAACAACAAGGAAACTCCTAGAAATGGTATGAATGGATTTCTCCCTCTTCCACTCTTGTTAATATGAAGATTCGACCCCCACAAAGGATTAACTCACCCTACAAGGGAGAAATCTTATTCCAAATGGGAAACTCATCCCACAATGAAGAATACTCATCTTCCACCACCATGTAACTCAGTCACACCTGTAGGAAAGCGCTACCACAAGGAACATGCTATCAATGAAGCACAATGTCAGAGTGTATCGTTGCAACACCAAAACCAATAAATGAATAAGGGTTTCCAAAAACCCTAGACTCTCTTCTCAAGAGCTCTACAAATTCTATTTCTCAATTGAGTGAATGCAAGAATGATCATAGACTCCTCCTATTCCCTTTTTTTATACTTCTAGCTTGAGCTTTTCTTTCCTTCTCTTATGAATGTGGGATATTGTTCTCTTGATTATTTTCCCACGGGAACTCAATTAGGCTAGCGAAATTATATGTTAAAGAGATTAGGCAAATGAGGACATTACACATGTAATCAATGTAACATAGATTCATTAATGACATTGTGCCACCCTTATCTTAATTAAGTACACATTAAAATAAATTTCATTATAAACTTCAATCTTCAAAGAATATTCCAATACAATGTTTATTTAATGAAATTTAGAATATCAAGACACCTAATTTATATTTAACCCACCATTAAAATATATGGGTTAAAATTTTTTACTAGCTAACTTATATTGAACTTATTTGGATTTAAAAAACTTTTAGTTACCCACACTTTTTTCCTAAAATTGTCCTACTTTTAAAAATTTTGATCTAAATTATTTTCTATTAATTAACCCACCCATGTATACAATAAAAAAAAATCCTATTAAATGACCCAATTGACCCGCCCAAAAATTCTATTAAATGACCCAATTGACCCACCCATGTATACAATAAAAAATAATATTTATAAAACCATGTGGTTAATTTTAGTACATAAAAAAACAAACATCTTTTGACATTTCTTGATTCCTCGATTCCTCATTTTCTAGAGCCCCATCTTCCTTCTCAAAGGCACAACATGTTACCCATCCGGGATTAAAATGGCAAATTATCATCAATTTAAAGAGGCAATCTAAAATAAATTTCCATCTCCTTTGCACCTCAAAAAAAACCAACTCCTTTGCACCTGAAAAGCTGTCAATCAAGAAAAATTTTGTTTTGTTTTTAGGAGTTAGGAGAGTGTCCAAGTGATAGTGGCATTGTCACTATTGGTGGCACAATCATTATTCCGACCATGTTTTCAGATGCAATTCCAATGGATTAAGGCAAATATTCGTCTTTTTTTCACTGGATCAGTCAAGAACTTTGTTCAAAAGAGATATTATATCTTTATGGCTATTATATAATAGTTAATCTATTTTTATATATATATTAATTTTATTATTAAAATATTAAAAAAAATTCCATGAAATAAATATATAAAACAATTTAGTGAAAATAAAAGAGATTAGTTTAATGAATTGTAATAAATGTTATTACGCCGAAAGGTGTATACCTATTGATAATGAGCACAATTAATCACCTTTTAATCATAAATTTCAATCTTAGGGTTGGCAATTGAAGATGCTGGCATATTCTTCGTCGTCCTCTCTAATCAATGGATGAGATTTTGATAAATTAACTTCCGCTCATTTATAAAGATGTAAGTTTATGTGATTACTTTTTCACATTTACTAATTAAGATTAAAGAATTACTTGATTACAACCAGATTGCCACGTTCAATGATTAAGAAATAACAACAAAAATTATTGTTCATGGGCGGATGCATATAACAACAAAAATTATTGTTCATGGGCGAATGGCCGCTTAAGGCCGCGTGAATTATAAACTGTGCCGTTTCTTTTGTGTGTTTTACAGTGCGCCGTCATTTTTTTACCATGGCGGGCGCGTGGATTCGTGAAGTTTTAAATTAATTATCCTTTTATAATTGCAAAGGATTCGTGAAGTTTTAAATTAATTATTATAATTAATATATTTTATTGTTATTGGTTAAATGTTTTAGTTTTTAGATTTTTTTTTTGTGAAAATCTAATCATATAAATTTAAACAAAAATACTCCCTGTAGGAATCGCATGCGTCGAATTTAAACAAATTTATGCTGTAGGAATCACATGCTTCGATCTCCAAATAGCCGCGGCCCTCTCCAAATCGCCGCAGTCCATCTGTATCCTGAGGTCTAAAAACATCTGCACTGTGTTTTTTCTTTTGAAAAAAAATTACATGGTATAAATCAAAGTTATGGTTATATGAAAGGTTGACTTTTTTATTAAAGGTTGAAGGATTGGTGAGGTGAATGTTTATAATCAATTTAAAAAGGTGGAGGAATTAAAGTAAAGGTGAATTCTTTATTAAAATGTTTTTTAATTAAAAAAATGAATTTATATTAAATGTATAAATTCAAGTGGTTAGATGTTTTTTTAAAAAGGTGAATCTTTTTAAATATCAAAGCAATCGGGACAATGCAATGCCATGGTACGCAGCTTAACTCAAATAGTTTTTGTCCCTGATGAGAGGGTTAATAAATTTTATATAGCAAAGATGAATAACAAATTTTATTTACAAACTCTAATTAGGGTTTATATTAAAATTAAGTTTAATAAATTAAAGATGCCTTTCGGCGTTCATCAACCACAATTATGTGACTGTGCTAGTTGATATATGTCTCTTTAAAAAACATGGGGACCACTATTTAGAAATTTATACAGCTCCACATTTTTGGTCGCCGTCTATGTCATGCAACGTTCAAATGAAAGGAAAAAAGGAAAAAATATTTTTAATTGTGATTTATTTATTTTTTTAATATTTTTTTATCAATTTTATTTGAAATTGGATTAAAAATGTTGATTTTAGTTGTTGGATTGTAAATTTTAATGTTAAAAGGTTTTTCAATAGAAACTAAATTTTTGTTAAATTTAATATAAATCT
>JZKD02S1675963.1:0-18619 GCA_000966675.3 Picea glauca
AGTGGAATTTACGGTAACTTCCCCACAACTTGCCGATTTTTGGCCTTTCCAGGAGATCTCACTTGTATAGTGTGCCCCGCACAAAATAATTGATATAAAATTTTGAAACTCGCACTAGAAATACTACAGTCTATCCACGGTCCAATGAAACCAGTCCCACACAATTTGGATACTCTAGGAAGAGGTTATGATTGTTTTACCTGGAACACCTTCTCGAGACTAATCAATAGGACTAGTCAGATACCATGTCTTACACAGGGTGTATCTACAAATTTAAGATGACCCATAAGCTGAATGTTTTTCCACAGATACCTTACTAATTTCTATAAATAGCCTCAAGAGTTCAAGGTCTGAAACGTTACAGAAATTTTTTTATAGCGAAAATTACGCAATGACTCAGTTCAGGATGATTCCAGAGCCCTATCTTGTACATGTTGTATCTCTGAAAGTATAAGGCCTCAGGAGCTGAATTTTCAACCCAACTTACCTTGATCCGTCTACCAAATATTCTTCAAGCCATTCCTTCTGAAACGTTGTAGAAAAAAAGTTATAGTGAAAATGTCAAGGTGTCTCAGATGTAGCAGCGAAACCCCAAGACCTTGAGCTCTGATACCATATGTTAAGAACCAAATATCAATATAGTATAGAAAATCCTCAGAAAAAGTACTCAACGCCTTGAAAAAGAGATAATTTCATATAATAAGCCTCTTTGAGGGGGCAACCTCCTTTTACCCCACTTAAATGTTCAAGTACAAGATGATTCATAATGAAAATGTCTCCTTGGTATATATAGGAGACTAGGAGGTATAATTACAACTGATGGCCCAAAGCCAACATAAATAAAATAACATTACTAATATAATATGCCCCAATTAAGGGGTAATGAGCCAATATTAGGGCTTAACAGATGACTAGACATAAGATGACAAGCCACTCTGCAAAGATCATGTACATATATTCACATGGGTAGAAACAAACTTTGGAATCTTGCATTGTGTCAACACTTATCCTTTCTCCAATCATGGCGACAAGTATCCTTTGTACCATATTGGAAATTCTCAAATTCCATCTTGAACTAATCTTCATGTTCTGATGGAGCACACATGGACGTTTCCATTCTTGTCCCTTTTTTAATCCATCTCTATAAATGAAATTAGGTATGTACAATGAACAATCTTTGACATTAACACCATACATATGTTTGAAGCACGCGAGGCTTGTGGAGCTAATCATTGGATGTCAAGGAAGGGTGAAAATCCAATGCAATGTTAATGCATAGATGTCATGTAATACAACTTATCCTAAATGACCCTTGTCTATACTCAAACCAAAAAAATATACCACATCACATACCTTTAAGAAGTTGTGGGAGATTTGTATTGGGTTATTCCATTAGATTGATGATTGCACCGCAATTAATGGTGGGAATAATGTAAAGGGGAAAACATTCCCTCGTAGCCACTATATAGGGCATCACAATAGTAGTGACATGGTGGGTGGTCAAATGTATGATCTTGTCTACAATCTATAAAATATCTAGATCTAGTTGTTGTCACATCACAATTCCCTTTGGGTAATTGTCTAATATTATGTCATTCCATGGTAGCTTATCGTGTTGCCATGATAGCTTATTGGGAGATAACCTTCTTTGTAAGGATTCTTGTAGCACATGACATTATTGAGTAGTATGTTGGCACAGTCCATGTAGTAAGCATTGCATATGCAATGATCGATAAGGTGGTGTGCTAACATAACAAGGGGGGATCAAGTTGGGGATTGACAAAGCGTTGCAAATTGTGGTGGAAGTGATGATTACATGGAATATTGACTTGAACAATGACAATGTAATGAACAACACAGGTCATACGTGAAACCTGTGTACAGAGGGAAGCAAGTTCAGGAGAGGATGAGGGTAGGGGGGCTGACAAAGTTAATGGGGTTCTAGTCGAATGACTATCAATGGGAGGTGCAAGTGGAAAAATAAATGTGATGTATTTTGCATGTAAGTAATATGACTGATCATGTGCTTCCTATACAAGTTCTTTGACATGGAAAATAAACTCTTATAGTTGATGGATGAGGATAGTCATACTAGGATCAATGGGTAAAGTAAAAGGAAATAAACTAAATTGATCCATTCCTTCATTGATGATGTGTGGGTTCAATAGTGATTAGCATTGGTTGACATTGTTGAACTCTTTACATAATATGTTGTCTAACTCCTAAAAAGAAAAAGAGTGGTGCAGAAGTGTACTCCACCAAATCAAAGTTTCTCTATAAAGGGTGCACTGGAGTGACCATGAGGAAACTCTTAAGTCACATGCTCTATTGGGAGGAGTACAAAGAAGGCTTCCATTCAAATCAAGTAGTGAATTCCATAGGGCATTTTGTCATAAGAAGGAATCTGAGCGAGCAAGTGGTTGTTGTTGCCAAGAGTCATAGTGGTCATCCTAAGAGTGCAAGTACCTAATGTAGCTATCAATCCTAGGTATAAGACTCTAAAAAGGTGGAAATATATTCTTTTCAACTAGTACAACAACAATGGATGCATATGTGGGCATGCGAGATAAGAGATTACGTTGACCAAAAATTGTATTGTCTTTAGAGGTGTGTTCAAAGAGCGTGTCAAGCAATCGTTGTGTAATCACACATAACTCTTCATTAGAGGTTGCATCACTGAGATTTGAGCAAACATAGCTAGAGTCATTACATGAGTAACTATGGAACAATTCACATTGAGCACAAGCATTCCTAGGTTCCAGGTTCCACGTGTGTAGGATACATTGACTAGCTTCCTCTCACCATTGATAATGTGCAACCCTAGAATTTGAAAGCTAGGAGGTTAATGCATAAGAGAACAATAGGGGGCTATTGTGGCATACCATATAGACCCAAGGTTTCAGAAAATGACATGATTTAGGAAATGAAACCAATGTTTGGAGTGCCAAGGTTTCTTAATAAATCATAACAATTGTGTAACAAATCTCATTGCACAAATATAATTAACCAATATCTTTGGCTAGAATAAATAGTAAATGGAAGCACATGCATGTTTACACACTAAACTATACATAATACGAACCACTATGCTTACCTAAAAAGTAAGAGACATGTGACATACCTAGATTAACAAACCGAAAAATAAATAAATAAATAAATAAAAATAAAATATTTCTTGTTGTTGCTCTAATGCCAATTTGAAACGTACCCATTGCCTCGGTACTTCCAAATTCGTTTTCTTGGACTAATTTTGAATTATGTTACCAATATTTAGATTCAAGAAGCATGATAACATCACATGCAATAATCAAGATTCATGTTAATTGTAAAATAAATGCTTAACATTTCACGCACAACAATAACCAACAAACATGCACAACATAAACACATCACAGAGATCATAATACACAACGAAATATAAATTATACAGAAAACACATAGAGCAATTATCATTAATTAAACCATTCACCAACTAGCTACAGACGTTGAATGTTCCACCCAACCACAGACATTGTTGTTCCAAATCTCAATAGAAGGTCACCCATGAGCTAGGGCTATGAATCCAAAAGGACAGGTCTTAGGCTGACTCTAAAACACACAACAATTAGCTACGAATCTCTCACAGTTTTCCCAACCACACAACAATCCTAGTTTGTTAGCTCTCTTCCCCTTCATCCTGCACAACCCAAATAAATGAACCTCTTTCTCTGCAATGTAGTCCCTCCGGCCTAACTTGGAGCCATGAGGGCACCTTGAGGTAGTGGTCGAACATGTGGTTGCACCCAAAGCTACTATATTAAATGGTATCGTGACTCGTGCACACATAAGTGGATCAAAGCCCACCCCCATGTCCTTCAATTTAAAATTTCAAATGGGTTTAGCCTGAGTGGTTTGTGTTGAGGGGTGTTTCCCCCCCACCCAGGTTCAATTCTCGCAAGTGACATGTTGATCTCTTAAATGAGTACACTATTGAAAAAGCCTCGACTTTCTACAAAATCTGGTTTACCCTGGGTACCATCCTCAAAATGAGGGGAAGTGCCCGGTGGGTTTCGCAAGGAGGGTTTCCCTTGAAAACAAAATGCAATCCCTCAGGTTGTTCCAATTCTTTCTAGGGCTCCAATGCTACTAGTCAGGAATCTCAATGTTGGAAACTCCAAGGATTCTTAGTTGTGGACAGTTCTTTCACAACTGCCATCGTTCCCATGCACACAGACATTCATTCCTATATGAAACAATCAACAATTACTTACAGCCAACCAATAATGCCTCTCTACCTCTAGCCATTCATTTCCATGCCACACCCAACACACAAATGAGCAAGAGTGAAACGAGGAAATGATGAGCAACAAAATGAATGAATGAACCCCTAAATAAAATGAATGAGCAAGCCCCAAATATCCCAAAGAGGGGTTTATGTAATTACATGCAATAAAGAACCACATGGACTCCCCAAGAAGCTCATGTAACCACTTTTCCCAACTAAAACCAAGATGGGTGAATAAAATAATAATAAAGTACTTAGCCCCTTTAGCCCCCTCTCTTTGTCCTTGTCTGTCTTGCAACCAACAATGTATTTTATCAATATATATTTCAATGTACATTATACATAGTTTGGCCTTGGCCATATTACTCACTACAGGTTCTCCGACCTAGAACATACCAACTCACCAACCTAAGTTGCATCTACATAAATACAATATAGTTTGTAGGGATTAAAATCGGGGATGTTACAACCCCCTCCCCTTTTTTTTGCACTATCCTTAGTGCACAACACCATATTGATGTTCTTAATATTACAAAGCCAAGCTCTCGAGCCTTTAATTAGCACAAGTTGTCCAACCAAATGCTTATACACATAGGTTGTCCAACCTAAAAACATGCATACATAGGCACTCCGACCCAAAACATGTATAATGATCTCACAATGTATATTTCTAGCAGCAGTTCCAACTAGTAACTTCTCATTCCCCATCATCCTAAACAACCCAAGGAAGTGTACCCCCTTCTTTGCTCTACATTCCCTCATGTTGTACCACTTCTTTTCAGGGCTTTAGTGAACTCAGTGAGGACGTCTCAGAGTTGCGGATCTAGAAACCCCAATTGCAACAAGTCCATTAGACTTTCTTCGTTCCATGTCTTTGTCCTTAAGCTCGATTTCCTGCTGGTGCTCTTCTTCATGGGCTTCTAGCTTCAATATCCAACATCTCACATGTATCACACACATACAATCATCATGAGATATTATCACTACGATTTTCAATTATAAATTATCAAATCTGTTTTATATAGGAAAACAAAATTTCCCAAGCATGAGTTTGGCTCTTGCAACAATAGATATGGGTATTCCTTATGGTATTGCCATATCCAAGACTACCCCGCCTGCAATTTTCTCAATTTACACTCAACCAAACAAACTATTAGCATATCGTAACAAATTTGCAATTAAATTTTCAAATCTATTTTATATAGAAAAATAAAATTTCCATGAATGAGTTTTTTGCTCATTGTGTTTGGCTCACGCAGTAGCAAGCATTAACCTTCTTTGTGGCTTACATCCTTGCCATGTCCAAGACCATTATTCTTGCAATTTTCTCAACTTTCATTCAACCAAACATATTTGTGAGTATCTCATGTACAATATGTTTTTATGGCAACAATTACAAAAAATCACAAAGTGATCTCATAATTGTTTACAATTAACAATTCAATCACCTCCATTAATCCAACTATTAATTGGATTGAACCCATCATTCTCTACACATTTATTATCATCCAATCTTTTCTTTCTTCTAGCCATCAATGTTTTTATTACTCTATTCCCCTGACAAATCTTTTCTGCAATCCATCATTATGCAACTACTTTAACCTGCAACTTTCTTGTTGCAATATCTAACAACTCCTGAAACGTTCTCAACTTCATGAGTTAGTAATACTCACATCATTTCAACTGTAAGCATACTCATTTATATGCAATATAATATATGCATGCATTCACCAAAATGCATTCAATAATGCCTTTAGCATAAACAACTCTATCTTAACATGCATGTATGCAACTCTACCACTTGCACACTTTTATAACTTATTCATGCATACCTATTCAATGCACCTTTGCATTGATTTCATAATGTCATTTTCTAAGTCATGCATCCTACCATGGTGAATTGGAAGGTCTGGCTAATGCCTCGACACATCATCCACACTCTTCCTGTTGCTTGCTCAACCATTTCGATGCCTTCCTTTTCAACCCAAACACAACACCAAGAATATAATTCTTTGGTGCTCTTTAGCATTGGTAAAAAGTTCGTAGTCCAAACATCAATTGTAGTAGGAAAACTATAGGATAAGTGTGTGGCACCATAGCCTTTCCATATCCAACATGTCACGACCTTATATATGACTAGCTTCATTGAAATTCATTTTTATAAAAGGTTTATACCCCTTATTTGCTTTGGTTATTAACTCATAACCAATACATTTATGACATGCTATTATGTTATATGAATGCATTCTAAAGTTAAATAACTTTTAGACTTTCCATATCCAACATGTCATGACCTTACATATGATTAGTTTCGTTGGAATTCATTTCTATAAAAGGTTCACACCCCCTTATTTGCTTTGGTTATCAACTCATAACCAATACATTTCTGACATGTTATTATGTCATATGAATGCATTCTAAAGTTAAATAACTTTTATAAATAACACATGCCTTCATCCTTTACCATACTGAATGTTAAATCATTCCAATGACTGGATTCAAAACACATAATAATATCACTTTAAATGTTAAATTCTAGTTGAGAATTTTTTTACCTAAATACCCTTCAATAATTACGTAGCATAATACATCAAATTCATACCTCCATAACTGCCATTTAATTGGGTTGATGCTACCCGATTATATATATATATATATATATATATATATATATATATATATATATACTACTACTACTACTACTACTAGTCCACAACATGTTACATGTACTCTCAAACACTTTCACATGCACTAATGCATATCTATCTGCACTAAGAATGCATCCTCAACATGTCCATGAGTGCATATGCTCTCCAACTTCCTATGTTATATATGGTTGTCCAACATCCATACCATAACAATTTGCATCAAGTTCTTTCATCACACATAGCTCCCTTTGTCGTTTCTAGTTGTCCTCAATTCTACTGGATTGCTATCATCCTTCCTTGATGATGCAATACACTCCAATTATCTTAGCATCCACCCCATGGTACCTTTTCCATTATCCCAAGATGTTCAGGGACTTTGATCAGTCCTATAGTCCTTCTTCCATTTATGTAATATCATTCCTTGAAATTTGATTACATCTCTTAGAATAATTCTTCGCATACTGCATTGCCTTATGTATCTATTGCACTCTCTAGAGTGCACGAGTCTTCATCATTTCATCCATGAACTCCTTATACTTGTACCTTGCTTCCATTGCACTACTCTGATAACAAAAATGGAGGTACTACTCCAAAATTGTATAACTGATCCCTGGAGATGATGCACCTTGTCTCCATGTATGCATTATGTCTCTTTTTATCAGAAGACTAACTTCCTGAATTCTCAATTTACTTCGCTGAACCTAGTTCACATCTTAACAATCTTCATTTATGGCCTTTTTCTCCTCTTGTGATGAAGCCTTGACATAATACTCTTTCCTTGAGTGTCTCTACTCATCCTTAATATTAAGTCCAACTCTTTCGCTTGCTATATAAATTATCCTTCTAGCTTTCATGTTTGCAGCTCCATGCATATCCATTGCTCATGCATTATCTTGAACTGTAGATGGGGTTTATTACCTAACTTATACATTTGATATGCATTGTCGTCAGCTGGAAATATTTTCCCCAACATAAAAATTTCATTGGAGGCCTTCTAATTTGCTTAATGCACCAAGATGTATGATCCTTGCAGCCATGTGCTTATTCTGAATATTTGTTCCTACCTTTTTCCTTCATATATGAAGGCTTCCCTTGCATCTGCTTTGTTCTATCTGCAACTTTAAGCTCAAAGAAATATGCATGCAACAACATTTGTTAGCTAAAAACCATAATTCTAAAATTTTGAAAAAAAAAACATGCATACTTTTTCCCTTTAAGTGCACCAAAAATCTTCATTCTAATTTCCCGTGAGTTATGTTGCTCCTTTCATAGCTCAGGGTATATATCTAGATTCTTCTATCTAGTATATTTCCAATGGATGTTTTCTTACTCAATTTTCATTTATGAGCAACAAGTCATGGCTTCTTAAAAAAGCCACTTTCACCCCACTTATACATTTTCTCCACTAGTGCAATTTTACTAGAAGGTCAACTTCTGTCAACTGTAGCAGAAAATCCACAAAGAACCAAGAAAATTTTGTATCAGGCACTGATAATACTCATAATGGTGAACATACAACAACCTTCAGATTCTCCATTTGTCACTCCAGTAATATTCTACAACAATATGGAATCCGTAACTTGGTCCTTTTTACAAACATTTTTTTCCAAACTGTAGGACAATCTTTCCTACGCCCAATTTGTTGACGTGGCATCACTAGCTGACATGGCATTTACATGGCACTAACATGGCTTTAGTCATCGAGCCACCAGTCACTGGGGAATGCTTCCCCCTCTCCTCGCTTCTATGTGCCTCTGGTCCAGTCTGATCAACAAACTTTGGTTAACTGGCCACCGGAGAGATAACCCCCACTCTCATGCTTTTATTTGACTCCAGTCTGATTCGGTGAATGAGCTTTGGCCATTGGGCCATGAGAAATGCTTTCACCCTTTCAAAACTTCCTCTTGACTTCTGTCTTATCCGCCAGACCATCGACCCACTAGGGAATGCTTCCATCCAACTACGGGTTGGGCCACCAGACATTAGATTTCCTTGTGGAACTCACATTTGCCTCTGGGCTGGGCCACTGGAGAGAACAACTTCCTACTCCCCTCTGACACTGATCCACCTAGAATCTGTGAGAACACCCCCTACTTTACTTGACCACCAGTCCACTAGGCACTAGGCCACCGGTCCACTGAACATTGGGTTAGAATGCCTCCAGGATCCATTCGCTCCCAATGATTTTTGGTTCAGTCCATTGTGCACTGGTTAGAACACCCCTGACTCTACTTCACTCCCAAGGGATTTCCAGTCTACTCCATCAAGCCTCTAGCCCACCAAGCACCGATGAGAACACCCCTGACTCTACTATACTCCCAAGGGATTTTTGATCTGGTGAATGACTTTTTGCATGGGGTCCTGATCTTTCTCTACTCTTCCAACGACATGTGGTGGTGAGATGACCTATCACGAGGTGAAAACTGGTAGGTACGAAGGATTATTGGGCACTAACTGGGCATACTGACGAGGCGCTAAGGTGGCAACCAAAAGATACCTTACACATAAGCTCTGCATGGTTCCATGGCTCTTCGTGCTTCACACACAAGTGATAAAGGGTTTGATGTTAATTATAAACAAGTTATGAAAACCCTCTCCAATGCATGTGGGATAAAGGAAAATAGACAAGTCGCAGATCTTCAATGGAAAATCCACGCAGAGACAAGAATGATGGTTGTTGAGTGTTGTTGTGTTTACATTGCATGCATATTTAACTCTCCCACTCTATGCATACCCTCCAATCTCCCTTTTTGCAAGCACCCAAACACGTTATTTTCCATGAAATGGTATTCCGTTCCAGCTTCTCATCAAACAGTAAGCGCACATCCTCCATTTTGTTGTTCTTGGCATATCCAGAAGAATAGAAGCATCAATACAATGGCTCGACCATATACACATTTACATCATTTGAAAAGAAAATAGTGTCAAAGCCTCATTCCCATGACCATGATTGACATAAGATCATTGTAGAGCAATGAACTGTGCATGCATAGGTAGAACACTAGTGGAAATAGATCAATTGGTCTTCACACAACTTTATTGCATTAACCAAAAATAAAGGCTCATTACAACGACCACTCTTAGTATGCCCCCACAAATACATTTGACTCAAAGCCACTTCTAGCAATGTAATCATGGATCTCCCCGGCCTTCTCGAGATCTCACATCACACCACATGCCTTCATAACACATGAGAAAATACAATTGTTTGCCTCTATACCCATCTATTGCATTTGGTTATAGAGGTTGAGAGCTTCATTGCATCTCCCAAGTCTAACATACCCACTTTATCATAATAGTCCAAGAGTAGACATTCAACTTTGGCATCTGTTAAACAATTTGCAGGAACACTCTAAAAATTTCGCTTCTGGATTCTGTAAACTCTGGTTCTTTGCCCATGCAGGCTAATTGTCTGAACCTAAGCTCTGATACCACTCGTGACATACCCAGATCAACAAACCGAAAAAAAACAAAAATTCTTGTTAGTGCTTTGATACCAATATGAAATGTACCCATTGTCCGAGTACTTCCAAATTTGCCTTCTTGGACTGATTTCGATTTTTGTTACCAATCTTTAGATTCAAGAAACATGATAACATCACATGCAAATCAAGATTCATGTTAACTGTAAAATACATGCTTAACATGCCATGCACAACAATAACCAACAAACATGCACAACATAAACACATCACATAGATCATAATACACAGTGGAATATAAATTACAAAAAAAACACATAGAACACTTATCATTAATTAAGTCATTCACCAACTAGCTGCAGACATCAGACGTTCCACCCAACCATAAACACTGTTGTTCCAAATCTCAATAGTAGGTCACTCTTGAGCTAGGGCTATGAATCCACAAGGACAGGTCCTAGGCCGACTCTAAAACACACAAGAATTAGCTATCAAACTCTCATGGTTTTTCCAACCACACAACAATCCTAATTTTCCAACTCTCTTCCCCTTCAGCTTGCACAACCCAAAGAAATGAACCCCTTTCTTTGCAATGTAGTCCCTCAGGTTGTTCCAATTCTTTCTAGGGCTCCAGTGCTACTGGTTAGGAATCTCAATGTTGGAAAATCCAAGGATTCTCAGTTGTGGACACTTATTTCACAATTGCCATCGTTCCCATGCACACATGCATTCATTCCTTTTTGGAATAATCAATAATTGCTTACAACCAACCGATAATGAATCTCTACTTCCAACTGTTCGTTTCCATGCCATACCCAACACATGAACGAACAAGAGTAAAATGAGGAAATGATGAGCAACAAAATGAATGAATAAACCCCTTAATAATATGAATGAGCAACCCCCAAAGAGGGGTTTATATAATTACATGCAATAAAGAACCACGTGGCTTCCTCGAGAAGCTCGTGTAACCACTTTTCCCAACTAAAACCAAGATGGGTGAATAAAATAATAATAAAAGACTTAGCCCCTTTAGCCCCTGTCTCATGGAATCATAACTCCCTATCTCTGTCCTTGTCTATCTTGCAACCATCGATGTATTTTATTAATATATATTTTAGTGTACAATATGTATAGTTTGGCCTCGACCATATTACTCACTATAGGCTCTTTGGCCCATAACATACCGACTCACCAACCTAAGTCACATCTACATAAATACATTCTAGTTCATACAGATTACAACCAGAGATGTTACGAGACAACCCATAAACTTAACACAAATATATCATTTCCTACTAATAGATGAAACAACCCTTATTATAGTATAACTACAGTAAATACGATACAAACATTAACCCATGGTTCTCTTAAAAAAACCATGATTTATTTATACATTTCCATGATTTAGTGCATGCTATATGGGTCCATAAGTGAGCTTGAATAAACTCGCATTACAATAAACAATACATCTAGAGGGGTGCTAAGGGTATCTAGGCCTAAAGCTAATCGAGGATCAACAATATGTTCTTTTAGCTTGGTCTTTATGGCATGACCCATTTGACCTATGTACAAAATTCTACTAGAACAAAAGTTTTTGTAAATGCCTTGGTGTTGAAAAGCACCAATTTTGTCTTTTATATGATTAAAAATGTTTTTGAGAGTTTTATGGGGCTTAAAGATGGTCTTGATTTTCTTTTGAATAGAGAATTTCATATTTTTCATCGGCAACATCTTAAATAAAGGGAAGATACACGTGGGTTGTAATGGTTTGGGACATAGAGTGAGGTTGGGTTCTGTGGTGAATGGTCTTGTGGAAAGCTTTGTTTATTTGAGTGGAGGAGTAACCATTCGATTGGAGGGCTTTTTCAAGATGGGTGTTTTAAAGGTCAAGGTGGTTATGGTTAGAGATCCGAACCACTATAGCGAATCTCTTCAAGTTGAGAGCTTATTTGTTTTCTATTTTAACTATGGTAGTGGGTTATTGGATTGAACATGTCCAATTTACGGGGTTTAAATTCTATCTATCATTGGAGGTAACTAATTTTGCTTTTCCCTATACATGACCAAATTTTCTAGTTCTTTAATAATTTTTTTATGGCAAATAAAAAGACTCTACTATCATGACCAACAATTTACATTTTTTTTACCATGCATAATTTAAAATTTCTTCACATCTATGTCGATATGATATTCTACAAGTTGACTACTACCACTCAAATTCTAAATTTTTGTTTGTATCTATACAAATTCAATACTTTATGATTTAACTCCCACCAACAAAATACTAATTTAACTTGCATATTATGTGTTTGACCTTCTATACAATTTTGATACTCCATGATTTGACTCCTACATACCATATTCAAAATACTAATTTAACTTGCATATTATATGTTTGACCTTCTATACAATTTTGATACTCCATGATTTGACTCCTACATACCACATTCAAGTCACATTTTTAACAATTTTTTTTTATACAAATTTGATGCTTTATTGACTCCTATCATCAAAATGTGGTGTACCTAACCTTTCAACTAATTCCACATAAATAAAAACTTAAATACTTTACAATATTTGCTCATAAACCATCAACCCGGATTTTGATGCTAACTCCACAACCAACAACACCATCATCAACCTTTTTCCCTCGTAATCCCCTCTTCCTCAAATAAGTCATGATCAGCCCCCGATCTCTATCCTACACCAAAAAGCCAAAAGACTTTTCATTTTAAAAAGTAGAACAAGGTACCTATTGGAAATGACATGAGCTTTTAGTACAATTATTTTATGATTTTGATTTTTTTTTGAAAGTAGACCAAGATACCTATTGCAAATAAACAGAGGTGTTGAGTACAATTATTTTTATGCTATGGGCCTAGCCCCACCTGAGCTTTCATTATAAATGAAAATGGAAAAGCACGTGGATGGGAATCGAACTTCCCAAACACCCCACGGGAGACCGTACTGTCAGTATAGGCGTTTCTAGAACAATCCAATCTCCTTCCGGTCATCCCAACAAACTCCCGCGGGGCTCCGCGCCTTGAAGAAATTGAAACACAAACTCAACCGACTAAAACTTTGATTTTTCTCTAACATCAGGAATCAGGCCCTAAGGCTCGAGCCTCGGCCAACCATAGTCACAACAACACAACTAGGGTTTTGAGTTTTTGGCATGTTAAGTCTGGTCCACAGATAAGAGGTTCGAATCCGCGGAGATGCAGAATCCAAAGTGTTACCTGGACATCACCATTGGGGAGGAGCTGGAGGGGAGGATAGTGGTGGAGCTTTACAGCGATGTTGTGCCCAAAACGGCTGAGAATTTCAGGGCTCTGTGCACTGGAGAAAAGGGCATTGGTCCTCATACCAGCGTTCCCCTCCATTACAAGGTACGTTTTGCCCCGAAATGGCCGTTGTCAAGTACATTTTATATTTGCGTAGTTACTAGTGCAGTTAAGTTTGTTCTATTTCTATTTTTGTATTGTTCTGTTCTAAAACGGGGCAGGTTTTGGCCTTGCTTTCTTCTCAAAGGAAAGGAAGAAAAAACAGAAAGTTCCAGCAGCTTCGTGTAACATGGTTTTTAAGATGATATATAAAATGCGGGCATTCTTTGTCTTTTTCTTGCATCGGTACATTATTCTTTTGACCTTTTGTAGGACACTCCTATCTTCATCTCTCACTTTTAATGAGTTTTCTTTAATCAGATGACAGTGTGTTACAACAATGACCATGTGTTTATATTGCAAAAATATATATTTTAGCTATCTTCTATCGGCAGGGGTACTTCTTCCTTCTGATTTTAGTTTCATTTTTTAAACGGCCCTAGTAAAAACTTGAGAGTCATTCCTACCAAGCAACTGCTTTTATGGTGGTTGCTAAATCAGATTCGATTGGTTGTTTATGTTTTCATCTCCTATGGCTTTACACTGTTCATAAGTATAATGACTCTGCAATGGAAAAAAAGGTTATACTGTCGCATTAACTATTGAGCTCCTTCCCGCTCTGGCTCAATGAGCTCTGCCATCGAACCACACTGTTCGTAACTATAATGATTCTGCAGTGGAAAAAGGTTATACTGTCGCATTAACCTTTGAGCTCCTTCCTGCTCTGGCGCACTGATCTATGCCATCGAACTAATCGAATTGTAGCAAATGTAGGTTATGATAGTTATCTTTTATTTTAATTTTTATTATTGTAGTATATATGTCGGTTTGCATTTTATGCCATTTTAACTATTGAGGAAGGTGACACAGGACCATGTCCCTAATGGCTACCTTTTATTTTAATTTTGATGATTGTGGTATGGATGTCGGTTCACATTTTAAGTATTGAGCAAGGTGATCAGGACCATGTCCCCAATGGCCGGAACTCTATGACGGATTCCTTGTCATTGACCGGTGCTGGAACTGCCAGGGATTAATTTCTTACTATGGATGGGCTTTGTATTTTTCATTTCAGGATGTTACTTTATTTAGATGGAGGTTGGAGCTTTGTGAAATTTTGAAAATAAGTGGCATCTTTCTGTAAACACCAGTCTTTTAGCATAATTGCTATCCATGTTATTTTTTGTGATAATATAAAGTAAAAGGCAAACTTTGTGTACATACTACAAAAGAAAGTGGGTGTCAAAATGGAGATATCCCCATAAAGTCATAATAGTGGTAATAAATGAAAAACCTCTGATCACCATTCACAAAATATATATTAGAAATCATGTCAAAATCAGTCTTAGGCGCATTACAAATTATAAGCATACAAAATTTTAGAGCTTTCCTTTAAAAGCTTTATAGGTTAAGGCAATTTATTATAATCAAAAGCAATAAATAATGTGGCTTGGAAATGCCATTCATTTAGAGGGTGAATGGACATCATCATTTGACTTCATGGGCCACTCTAGAGCATTAGGATGTTAATATACTATCAGCAGTCCCACCCATCATTTGCATCTTCTTACCTGGAGACATGAGATATAACCTGTGGTGGAGTGTCGCTTGGTGGTCATGTGGCCAACTTCAACTTCTTTATTGTTGCCCCTTCACTTGTCCATGAATGCACTGATAATCTAAAATAGGTGTTAGAGAGTTATTAATGTCCATGAATATCCAAAATAGGTCATTGGGACTTGAGAATACAACATGCACTAATAGCTGTAAAGGGAGTGGATAATGCATCCACAAGTAAAGAGAAGTTAAAATTAAATCTAAATTTAAATGAGTAATAGTAAAGCATAATCAAAATTCAAATTTAAATAAGCAATAGTAAAGCATAGCTAACATACAAGGTAGACCAAAGGGGATAAGTGTTGTTTATTAAGCCTTTATTAGACATTAGACTCTATGTTTACGAGCTATTTTATATGTAAGCTCAAGATTTTGAATAATATTATAGTCTCAGGATTTTATGGTATTGTATTTCAATGTGTGAAAGGTCACTTTTATGTAATAAGGGCCCTAATAATTTCTAGTACTAATTTAGGCTTAAGTTATGGTTTCTCTATCTTTTTGTATAATACGGGTTTTCCTCTTTTATAAAGCTTTTTTTGTTTCATTAATACAATCAACAAACTACATGGAGAGCCCTTTTAGTAGATAGACGATTCAAGAATTTGTCAAGATATGATAAGGTTACAAGCGGAAACAATGAGTTGGAGCCAAAATTGGGGTCATAGCCTTTCGTTGACGGGTGGTTCTTTGAACAATGTCATAGATAACTTTGAAAAGGATAAAATAAATCCCAACCCATATATCTCTTACAACCTCTAATTGAAGATTCAATAATATGATTTGTTATGTGATGTTGAAGTGCATACGTGGTTGAGCAAGATCAAGTGAGCATTTTGAGTGTAGGTTGTTCATGACTAGGAAGGTAAGCTAAACATTGCCCTTGAATACTTAAAAGGTTTGCCACATACATGGGCGAAAATATGGACTTGTAAACACTCATGTGTAGATATTGGCAAGTTTGTGGATACAATGACCCAAATAGTTGATTGAAATTGGGAAAAACCTCTTATAGATACAAATATTCATTAAAGAGTACACCAAAAGATTTTTGGTACTAGACTACCTCCTAACCTATTACAATATATCTATATATCAAATGCGAGGTTATAAATCATGATAGAGGTAAGATTGTTTGAAATTGACTCATTAGAGAAAGCCATTGTTGTACCTAGCATATCAAAAGGTCATGTTCAAGCAAAAGAAATTTCTTTGTGCAAGTAGGAGTGCTTTTAGTAAGAGGGATTAAAAAAGGGGACGGTTAGTTGCTTCAAAACCTATAACCCTATTTGACCTATAGTTCACAAATCCTCCAATTTGTGTCGCATATATTCTCAGCCTTGGTTTAAAGGCCATGTTTGTCGCTCTCAAAATTTTTGATGGTTGAAGATCTAAGCTATTTGGACTTTGAATCTAAACTTAAGGAGGATATTCCTCTAACTGATAGTAACTCTTGAGTTGCAAGACTATTCCCCTCCACCATTAGAAACAAAAGAACCCTTAATGTAACTGGTTATAATAATTGAGTTGGGTCCTCTTGATACCGAAGTTTTTTGCCTACATTAAAAGAAAAAGCTCCTCATTCCGGTTGATATGGTCAATACATCGAACATTCTCGATAAGGAATAAGTCCGATGATAAGGCTTCCGTCTTTATTGAAGAAAACTGAGGTCCTATGAGGTTGCCAACTAAGGTCTGTCTTTGACCTTGAGATTGGCTCTAAGTTTCAATCTTCAAAACTGTCCTTTGCTTTTTTAGGACAACAAACAGTTTAGTAACTTTCTGCCCATAGTTTTGGTAGGTTAAGTGTTCTTTGAGGTGCCCTTGCAAGTGTTTTCGTAACCCAAAGTTAGCACATGCAATATAACTCAAAACAAGTACCACTTCCTCTAGATCTTAACAACACAAGTAAGTTGATCTACACTCTAAGCATGCATGAAATGAACACATGTATTTTTGGTCAACATGACCCTTGATAAACCCCCCCCGAGGAAAACTAGTTTGGAATGGAAGTATATATAATTGGTGTCTAAAGCATGAGATACAACAAGTACATGAAACAAATGAACCTGATACAAAGGCACCCCTCTCAAGGTGTTGTACAAGTCCAAGAAGGTGAATGCACCCAAGCATGGTGCGCCCTTCTCCTTTGTTGCTCAATCCCACTCTAGCTTTGCGCCCTTGTTGCTCAAAGCCTTGTAGAAGAAACCCTTGCACACAAATCTGCCCTTGTGTTCTACCTCTCCAACAAGATGCTCCAATCAACAATTTGACAAGTAGAAGACCTACCTGTTAGGTGTGCACCCTCCTCCAAGCAAACATGAACACCACAAATAAATGGAAGCCAAAGCCTCCTAGAGCACTCCATGAAGGGAGGCGTCCTTGCTGCCTTCTTCCTTTGCTTCCATTCCCATCTCCATTGCTCTCCTCTTCCTCTCCAAGTGAACAAAAGAGTGAATAAATCTCCTTTTGCTCTATGCGCCCCTCTTAAGGAATCATAAGGAAACCTAAAAGATCAATGGCTAGGATCACTCCAAGCCATATCTAATTCATGGTTGAGATCTCTCAAAAAGAATCTCAACTCAAATCCCACTCTGGGTTAAGTTTCCATAGTTCACTTTATTCCCCCAATTCACCCACAAAGTGAATTAATAATCACTTTTCACTCAAGTGACAAATTTCACCCTTTTGACTTMGGAAAATGTCAAAGTGAAATTAGACATAAAGTATAAGGCACAATGGGTCAAATATTTCCTTCTTGTGGTTAGAGGCTCCAAACCACAAGGGAACCACTTCCCGAGGTACACAAAAACTCAACACTCCCTCTTACCAAGGAAAGTGTTTCTCACCAATCAATCGCGTCCCAGCTGTGGACTTCCTTGCCTCTTGGCAAGGCCTAGGTGAGTATGGATGTACCCTTTGTCTCTGATCTACTCGACCTGTCTTGACACTGATACAGGGTTACCGGAAGCGCCCCCCCCCTCGCTCCGGCCTCAGAAGCTCGCTCAGGACGCTAGCTAGGAAGCGCGCTTCGGGGTTCAAAAATGCGCTTTCTGCCAATCGGGAAGCTTTGCACCCAAAAGCTCGCTTCCAGATTTCGGAAGCTCGCTTCCTGAACGCTTCCACCAAGCTTCCTAAACGCTTCAACCAAGCTTCCTGAACGCTTTAGCCAAGCTTCTTGAGAAATTTTTTCAAACAATTTATTTATAATAATTTCTACTTATGGTTTATGTTCAATTCAATTTTCTACTTATGGTTTATATTCATAATTCATTTCTATTT
>JZKD02S1675963.1:56491-76005 GCA_000966675.3 Picea glauca
CACACACACACACACACACACACACACACACACACACACACACACACACACACACACATGTATATATGTATGCACACACACACACAATATATATGTGTGTGTGTGTGTGTGTGTGTGTGTGTGTTTCGACAATAAAAAAAACCAAACAACAAAATTATTCAAAAAAGTACAAAATTACTTATTTCATATATCTTTCAAGATTTTTAAAGTCGACTATGAGCAAAGTATGTTCCTTGCAACCTAGAACTGTCTTCTATGACTATATAAAAAATATTCCATTAGTTTTCTATATCTACACTCCTCTTATCTATGATTTCATTACATAAAAGAGTTAAAGTTAAAAAACCTAAATCACTTCAAAATATAAACAATCCTCTTATACATCGATGCATATACATGTATGTACATAAATGTCTACATACACATGTATGTATGTACATAAATGTGTACATACCCATATATGTATGTATTTCATTAAAATTAGATTAACTCCTGTCTAAGCCCCATTGAAGACATGCCCAAAACAACCTTTCTAAAGTGCAAAATCTGGTTCCAAAAGTGCCAATAATGGGTTCCAAAGTTGCACTTTTCAATTTGATATCGACACTTTTGGAACTGGATTTTGCATTTTTTGAATAGGATATTGGCACTCTTGGAACTAGATTTGGCACTTTTGAAAGCATTTTCGAACTTTGATTTTACACTTTCAAAAACTAATATTGGCACTTTAGGAATATGATGTCGTAGCTAGGGAATCCAATATTAGCACTTTTAGAATCTCATTTTTCACTTTACAAACTCCAATTTCGCACTTAATTTTCAATCATATTTAATATATTTCATTCATAACCTTTAAAGTTGGTTACACATCATGTACAAGTACTACTAAATTAATCATACAAATGAATATATAAAAATTTGAAGACTTTATTAACCATAAAAACATTGTCACACATGGAAAATATTGAGAAAAATAATTGATTACATTTTTTTTAAAGAGACTGAAAGTTTATATTATACAAGAGTTGTTGCACCTAAGCAATACAACATTTTGAGAATTACAAAATTGGGCTCAAAACTGATTGGGCCCTCTGCTACTAATTTTTCTTCGAAAAAACTATAATATTCCTTATACAAACTAGTGGCTTTGTAGCTATAAACATTTGCATATTGTCCGAGCAAAAAGATACATCAAACATGCATATTTGAACTGTTGATTCATTGTCGGGAGTTGCCACATTTTCCTCATGGTTGTGCTCGTCATCCTCAATCTCCATAGGGGAAAGTTCTTGGTTTCCTTGACTACCTTCTGGGTTGTTTTTCCTTCTGAAATAAATCGATTGTTTGATCCTAAGTTTTAGTCTGATGGTAATGTTGGGCCTTTGAATTGATAATTTCTTTGTTCCATAACATCGACTCATTGTGAGATAATCCTTACTGATTGCTCCAGTTCTGTCATATTTTCTACATCTTTTCCTGCTTTAGCATCTCAATTTTCTGATGCAGGGACACACTTATTTGTTCTTGGTTGGCTATTCTTTTCGAAAGTTGAGAGAAATTTATGTACATAAATGTGTACATACCCATATATGTATGTATTTCATTAAAATTAGATTAATTCCAGTCTAAGCCCCATTGAAGACATGCCCAAAACAACCTTTCTAAAGTGCAAAATCCGGTTCCAAAAGTGCCAATAATGGGTTCCAAAGTTGCACTTTTCAATTTGATATTGACACTTTTGGAACTGGATTTTGCACTTTTTGAATAGGATATTGACACTCTTGGAACTAGATTTGGCACTTTTGAAAGCATTTTCAAACTCTGATTTTACACTTTCAAAAACTAATATTGGCACTTTAGGAATCTGATGTCGTAGCTAGGGAATCCAATATTAGCACTTTTAGAATCTCATTTTTCACTTTACAAACTCCAATTTCGCACTTAATTTTCAATCATATTTAATATATTTCATTCATGACTTTTAAAGTTGGTTACACATCATGTACAAGTACTACTAAATTAATCATACAAATGAATATATAAAAATTTGAAGACTTTATTAACCATAAAAACATTGTCACACATGGAAAATATTAAGAAAATAATTGATTACATTTTTTTAAAGAGACTGAAAGTTTATATTATACACGAGTTGTTGCACCTAAGAAATACAACATTTTGAGAATTACAAAATTGGGCTCAAAACTGATTGGGCCCTCTGTTGCTGATTTTTCTTCAAAAAAACTATAATATTCATTATACAAACTAGTGGCTTTGTAGCTATAAACATTTGCATATTGTCCAAGCAAAAAGATACATCGAACATGCATATTTGAACTGTTGATTCATTGTCGGGAGTTGCCACATTTTCCTCATGGTTGTGCTCATCATCCTCAATCTCCATAGGGGAAAGTTCTTGGTTTCCTTGACTACCTTCTGGGTTGTTGTTTTTCCTTCTGAAATAAATCGATTGTTTGATCCTAAGTTTTAGTCTGATGGTAATGTTGGGCCTTTGAATTGATAATTTCTTTGTTCCATAACATCCACTCATTGTGAGATAATCCTTACTGATTGCTCCAGTTCTGTCATCTTTTCTACATCTTTTCCTGCTTTAGCATCTCAATTTTCTGATGCAGGGCCACACTTATTTGTTCTTGGTTGGCTATTCTTTTCAAAAGTTGAGAGAAATTTATGTACATAAATGTGTACATACCCATATATGTATGTATTTCATTAAAATTAGATTAACTCCAGTCTAAGCCCCATTGAAGACATGCCCAAAACAACCTTTCTAAAGTGCAAAATCTGGTTCCAAAAGTGCCAATAATGGGTTCCAAAGTTGCACTTTTCAATTTGATATTGACACTTTTGGAACTGGATTTTGCACTTTTTGAATAGGATATTGGCACTCTTGGAACTAGATTTGGCACTTTTGAAAGCATTTTCAAACTTTGATTTTACACTTTAAAAAACTAATATTGGCACTTTAGGAATCCGATGTCGTAGCTAGGGAATCCAATATTAGCACTTTTAGAATCTCATTTTTCACTTTACAAACTCCAATTTCGCACTTAATTTTCAATCATATTTAATATATTTCATTCATAACTTTTAAAGTTGGTTACACATCATGTACAAGTACTACTATATTAATCATACAAATGAATATATAAAAATTTGAAGACTTTATTAACCATAAAAACATTGTCACACATGGAAAATATTAAGAAAAATAATTGATTACATTTTTTTTAAAGAGACTGAAAGTTTATATTATACAAGAGTTGTTGCGCCTAAGCAATACAACATTTTGAGAATTACAAAATTGGGCTCTAAACTGATTGGGCCCTCTGCTACTGATTTTTCTTCAAAAAAACTATAATATTCCTTATACAAACTAGTGGCTTTGTAGCTATAAACATTTGCATATTGTTCGAGCAAAAAGATACATCGAACATACATATTTGAACTATTGATTCATTGTCGGGAGTTGCCACATTTTCCTCATGGTTGTGCTCGTCATCCTCAATCTCCATAGGGGAAAGTTCTTGGTTTCCTTGACTACCTTCTAGGTTGTTGTTTTTCCTTCTGAAATAAATCGATTGTTTGATCCTAAGTTTTAGTCTGATGGTAATGTTGGGCCTTTGAATTGATAATTTCTTTGTTCCATAACATCGACTCATTGTGAGATAATCCTTACTGATTGCTCCAGTTCTGTCATCTTTTCTACATCTTTTCTTGCTTTAGCATCTCAATTTTTTGATGCAGGGACACACTTATCTGTTCTTGGTTGGTTATTCTTTTCGAAAGTTGAGAGAAATTTATCCTGCTACATTTTGTCATGTCTTTGTGCCGATGAAGAATGCGTTTGATATCGCTCCATGAAGGATACATTTATTTTAAGATGATACCCGGGGGGATGATACAATACCAGCTGCTCTTAAACCAGAGCTTAACCTTGAACCACCTTTGCATGTGACAAATTCCTTTATTGCATTGATAAAATCCCAACTTTCTTAATCCCCTGTCAGATATTTTATACCCAAATTGAGTTTGACTATGTTTTATTTTAAGAACTTCTGAGGGGCCTAGAAGGATGAGAAGAATGTCGCCTCTAGGAGCATGAATAGAGTTTTTGGACTTTAGACTCTTGTCACCAAGAGTTCGAGCATAGCTGAAGCAGGGCAAGCTTTCAATATTCGTCGAGGAGGGGGAGAGGGAAAACATTTAAAGAGTCTAGGGTTTCTTGGGATGTCTCGAGAGGTTGGAAAAAATAATACTAGGGGAATTAGAAGCCCTTCAAGGGCTCAAAACACAATTTGATTTTCAGATTGGGAGCTTTCGAATAACCCCCTGGGTACACATAAGCTTAGATAGCGACCACATGCAAGAGGGATTGTGCTACGAGTCAAAAGGCACGGTTGATGCCAGATAATGAAATCCTTTATAGAACAATGAAGATTACAACTACAATTTGCACCAGAGTCCCTACCCATAATCTGATTACCAGGGTTTGACTCAAACCAGATGTCACCAGGGCTATTTCTTAACATATAATGGGCGGAAATAGATTGATATAACAAAAAGTTAGAGGATATATTTAATACAATTATG
This sequence comes from Picea glauca, assembly GCA_000966675.3. Taxonomy (NCBI): domain Eukaryota; kingdom Viridiplantae; phylum Streptophyta; class Pinopsida; order Pinales; family Pinaceae; genus Picea; species Picea glauca. Next base: position 61,106 of record JZKD02S1675963.1, read on the forward strand.
CAGAAATAGGATAACTTGGAGTTGCATAGATGGCGTCCATTGTCCTTGATCTAAGCTATTGAACAATCCTTCCCCAATTTCCTTGGTTGTGAATCCATCCTATCAAGGTATAAATGAATAATTTTGCATGGATAAGAGTAAATGGAGGGCATACGATGGTGTTCTTAAAATTGGGAATTACTCGACACATTTAATTCCACGAGTCGTTATTCTTTAATCCTTGACGTGGCCCTCTTCATTGGGATCATGGTATGTGGTGGAGCAACCTGCTCCCATTAACCTTTATTACACCAATTCTAAGGTGAGCTCCTTCTTTGGCCTCGTGGTCTGCATCGAAGTTGAGCTCCCTTTTATATGAAAAGGGGAAGAAGCCTCAAATTTTTTGAGAAGGGTGTTAATCCTTGATAGGACTCTGACGAAGACATTTCCTCTCGTTATATATTATGTGACTAAAACTTGGATAACTAGCATGGAATCCTCACAAATGATAATCTTCCTTATGCCATTTGAGAGGGATAAATTTATACCATTGAGGAGGGCGTAAAATTCAGCCTCGTTGTTTGTCATAATGCATAGACCCCAAGCATATTGTGTTACTACGTATCCTTAAGGATTGATGATATCCCCACCCCCCCACCTTCCACCCCTTGGTTGATTCGAGAAGCTCTGTCAAAAAAGAGGATGTGATCATGCTGCTAAGACTTCCATTCTTTAAATTCTTCTTTTGGCAAGCGAAGGGCCCATTTTGGGATACTTCTAGAGGTGGTTGTTTCTTGAGGTTGATTGTTTTCGATCATGGAGATGGAATTCCAATTGATTTCTTGAAGATCCAAGTTTTACCATTTCCATTTGATTCAGTACTTCATGTAATCAACAAGAAGAGTGTAAGCTTGCATCGAAGCCTAATTTGGGTTGGTCGTTTCACCTCTAAATATATATATTTTTTAATTTCTGGCTATCCATGTGCTCCAACATATATATTTAGGTAGTTTTGTCCATATCCTCTTAAAGATGGATTTATTTGTGAAATTCTTGAGTAATGGCTCCCCATCCATTGAAGAAATTGAAGATTGAGACTGGTCGCATAAGTCTATGAAAAATATCTCTTGTGGCAAGCCTCTAGACCTCTTTTGTGTATTGACATTCAAGGAACATGTGATTGATATTTTCTTCATCATTCTAATATAGAATGCACTATGAGGGCCCATTGATTCCCCTTTTCTGCAAATTTTCTGATGTGAGAATATTTTTATGTGTCAGAATCTAGCAAAATAAATTTACCTTGAGCAACCCGTCTGTATGCCATATCGATTTCCATTGACTGAATCTAGGATGTTGGTGCTCCACTTCCACCGAGAATTGGTAACCTTTATTAATTGTGTAGAGGGATTTCACCCATCGATGTGAATTCATGGAGAGGTGATCTTTTGGGGCACAACCTTGGAGAGTTAAAAAGAAGGGGGCGACATGAGCATAAAGGTGAGCCATAAAGGATAAGTTTTGCCATATTTCCCACATATTGTCTTGAGACCAAATGAATAGATCAAACAATGAGTGAAGGTCCTATTATTCCATCCAAGGGACGAAAGGGAAGAGGGGACTAACATTGGTCACCTCTCAAATTCCAGAATCTGATTGGTCCAAGGGTTAATATTACGCCCATTACCTGGTATTCAATTTAGATTTGTTTGTATGAGATCTTTGGTAGTAAGGAGAAGCTTAGCTATTAGGGAGATGGGGTCCCTTCTTGGGATCTGATCGATACTTTTAAGTCTGCTCCCTATGAAATATTTTTTCCAAAATGCATGTTTCCACCAGGTGTGATTTCTAGTTATCAACCTCCAAAGTAGTTTGCCCCCCATGGCTATGTCATACTGGTTGGTTCTCTGATACCCAATCCACCTCAAGGTTTATTATTTGCCACTTGATTCTAGTTGACCAAATGAAATTTCTTGTGTGTCATTTTCCCTCCTTGCCATAAAGAGATTTTGATTTTTTTGGCCACTTGATTGGAAATGCATTTTGGTGCCAGAAGAGTAGAACATTGATATATTGGTAGAGCTAATAATACAACTTTGATTAAAATTATTCCGACAATTGGATTCAACCATTAATTTCCCAACTGTGTGAGTTTTTGTTGATTTTGTCTAGGATTTGTTGGCAGACTTGAGAATGGGGGGACTTTAGAGAAATGGGCATCCTTAAGTACTTGAATAATGACCAGTTTTCTTCAAGAAGGAATTGGAAGACATGAAGACATGTGTTATGGCCCTCAAGGTATGAGGTGATGCATTCCAACCGTAAACTTGGCACTTTTGCTTGTTGACATCTCCTCTTGAATAATATAAGTAGGAATCAAGGATGGATTGAATCTTGAATCAATGATGATAGAGGTGCCCCCCAAAAGCAAAGTGTCATCCACAAACTACGAATGAATCATGTTCTTGACTTCAAGGACAATTTGGAGACCAGGGAGGTTTCCAATCATCCTTTTGTGCTCCAACTTTAAGCTAAGAGCATCTGCTACTATGATGAAGAGGAGGGGAGACATAGGGCATCCTTGTTGAATACCTCGACTTATTTGGAAAAGCGTTGTGGTCCAGTTGTTAACAAGAGGGGCGAGCCAAGGGCTTTTGATACAAGTTGAAATCCATCTGATGAGGTTTTAGCTAAATCTGAAGTGTTCTATGACCTGAAAGAGAAAAGAATGTCTAACCCCATCAAAAGCATTAGCCATGTCAAGTTTAACTACCATACCTTTGCCTTTGTCCCTGTAGCTTGTGTGGATTACCACTTGAACAAGGACGATATTATCCAATATTTGTCGATCTTGCATGAAACTGCCTTGATTGGGAGAGATTAGTTTGGGGAGGATACTTTTGAGAAGGGTGGCTATGATTTTAGCTAGAATTTTCTAAGAGGCATTACACAACGAGATTGGGTGAAAGCGAGAGAAAGAGGTGGGATTGGTTTCTTTGCGGATTAAGGCAATGAAGGACAAGTTTATGTTCCACCCTAATCTAGAAGAGCTATGGACATAACACAACATTCTTTTTGAGATCTATTTTAATGGTGTTCCATAAGTGACAATAGAAGGAGATGGAGAATCCATCAGGGCCAGGGACTTTGTCAGGCTCAAGGCTCCAAATGGATGAGATAATATCTTTTTCAGTGAACGACTGCATGAGTGAAAAATTCTCTTCTCTAGTCACCAAGTTTGGAATTTGCTCAAACATTGACAGAGTATTTGTGTGGTTCAGGACCTCACTTTGAGTAAATAGGGATTTTAAATGGTTTATGGTGGCTTATTTGATGTCCTCGAAGCCTGAGAGAGTGGATCCATCGTCTTGCATCATATTCCCCACATTGTTTTTGGACCGATGAATCTTGGTTTGGTTGTGGAAGAACTTGGTGTTTTTATCCCTTGCCTTTTTTTTTTGTAAGTGAGTGTAGGAATCTGTATTACTGGTAAGTATTACGATACAAAAGTGGGGATCCTGGTCTTCCTAGAAGGAAACCAGACCAGGGGGTCCCAACTTTTCGAGTTGATAGTTGCAGTGGATGGTAGTGGTCTACCACCAGGGGAAACCAAACCAGACCTTCCAAACCCAGTTTGAAAATAAACATAGACATAAAAAAAAAACTAAAACATCCCCCTAAATAAGAGTTGTAATAGATATGAACTAAATTATCATTACCTGACATTATTGCCATTAGAATAACAGATTATAAAGCCGGTACTATGAGCTGTTTCAACACTTGGGGGTGCTCCTTCCCACCATCCGCCTGGCTCTTGCTATCTTCCTTTGGGAAGATCATGCAAGTCTACCTGATTTGGACTGGCGCGCCTTGTCCATCGACAGGCGTGATGTCCATATGATGAACATAGCATAGGTACATATGGAACTGAGCCGCCATCCGCTCCAACTTTCATTTTTGGTCCTTCTTTACCTCTACTAACAACTTGATGATAGTTTCCAAACTGTTGAGGCGACGCAGGATCTCGTCCAACATTGGCTTGTTTTCTCTGTTATCCTCTTGTTTGGCTTCTGCTTTCTTTGAATGCACTTTCCCGATCAACATCTTGGTTAGCCATGCCATCTCTACCATTTTGTGGTAGAGGGTTTCCCTGAGTTGTGTGGCCCCCAGATCAGTTACCCAGTCTGCTTCCCGCACCAAGTCATCCCACTCTTTACCTTTTCGCTTGTCCTTTAATTCCTTTTCCCACCGGGTGATGGCCTTCTTCCCCTTTGGCACAACGAGAGAGTGGAAGGTGCCATTCGCTTCTTTCGCTGCCTGCTCCATTCTTGTTAATCGTCACAAACTGTCTGAGACTTCCTTCCCAATGGGGTTCCTCTTCCTGTGCATTTGCTTCAGTTGTGCCATCCCGCTTTGTCTGCTGCAACTCTTGCTTTGGATACTCAGCCTGTACCTCACTTCACATTTATCGTTACTTTTCCTGCCCTTGACACTGTAATAGCTCTTACTGTTGCGCTCCTTCTATTTGCGTCTATTCTTGTTGTCCCTCTTCTAATGGTAGTTCCCCCGCTACGAGCTTGTACTTCCAGCCATGGTTTGCCTGAGGTGGTGAGCACTTCCTTCATTTTTTGTTGTTATGACACGTTTGACCATGATGGTTTGTCCTTTATCCCTGTGAGTTCCCTTTCCCTTGCTCGCTTGTGATCCAAATGTGCTTCTCCCCGTACCTGTGTTGGGGGATAGTGGATCGTTCCTGGTTGTCACCAACCCCTCGTGCCTTACATCATTCATTTAATTTGACTTGATGCCTGGCCATTCCCTCGTATTTTCCCTGCAACTCTTACTCACGTAACGACCTTGCTTTCGGTGGCCCACTTGCTGCTTGTTGTGATCTTGCATGATAGTTGGTGGTCAAGTGTTAGGCAATCATATTCTGCCTCGGTCCCACATACCTTCCGAGAGGCCTTGCGTTGTCCTCCTCGATGTGACTTTCCATGCTTGAACTGCCATCATAATCTTTAATCGCCAGATGGCTGCAGTCTGTCCTGAGTTACCCACTCGGAATGTTGATCCAGGCATCGTCTAGTTCCGGGCCTTCCTTGCCGAACCCCTCATTGGCGAGTCTATTTGCTAGAGCATTCACTAACCTGCGCACCCACCGCAACTCCATTGTTTTCATAGTTCTCAGATGCTTCTGGATTTTATGCAAGGAGTGTGCAAGGCACCAATGTCTTTGAACCTTGCCCACTCTTGTTCATTTTCTGGTCTTTTCGTCGTGTTGATAACCAGGGTGGAGTCACCTTCCACGATGGTGTTTGTCATCCTTTCTCGACTTATAATTTCAACTCCAAGCTCCAGGGCTCCAAACCCCACTACATTGTTGGTTGAGTTTCCCATGATACTAGCGTACAGTCGGATGATATTGCCAGCACTGTTTTTGATCACTCCACCTGCCCCTGCCACTCCCAAATTTCCATTTGCCGCCCTGTCAAAATTTAATTTGAGGAACCTTGACAGAGGGGGAGTCCAGTTGCGGGCTCCTATCTGGAGTTGCGGATAATGCCCCACAAGTATGTTGTTTCTCCATTCTTTTAGATGGAAAAATTCTAGGATGTGGGAATCTTGGTTTGTGAGTTGAAATTTCTCCTTATTGCAGTTGCGGCTCTACACCGTTTCTTTTATTTGAGTGACTATTGCATCCTTTAGCCTTTCTGTCGGTAGGCTGACATTCGTGAAGATGCATCGTTTCCTTTCTTTCCAGATTGCTCAGATGATCATCCCCGATGTTAGATTCCATCAAAGGTTCACCATTTCATTTTCACTATAACTTTCATTCCAATTTTTGATGGTTGCACTAATGTTCCCCCAAGCCTTATTGGATTGGCGATAGATGTTTGTCGTCCATTCCCAAATTTTCACCGTGTAACTGCAATCATCGAGGAGGTGATCAGTTGTTTCCTCCTTGATTTGATAGAGATGGCAGCGAGCGGGGCTTGTGAAACTCCTTTTCATGAGGTTCTCCCAGGTTATAACTCGGTTGTGTAGTACTAGCCACTCAAATATTTTGATTTTTGGCCATTGGGGACTTTTCCATATCTTTTCCCACTATTGCTCCGAATTTTCTTGGTCCTAGCCCGCGATGTAATACCGTGCTTCTTTTAAGTTGAATTCACCCCCATTTTTCCAACGCCACCTCAATTGATCATCTTCTTCCTAGACACCAATTTTCCTTTTCCCCAATTCCTCCTCCACCTCTTTCGTTATTGTTTTGATATGGACTCTGTTTTGTGGATTAAGCTTGTCCCAGATCCTCCATCTGGTGCTGCCATCCCCTTGCTTCCAGTAATGATGGATTTTGGTTTTTCCTTGCCCAATTATTTCCTGTTGGAGCTCCTCCCTATCCGACGTGTTCAGTCTGGGTTCTTGTTGCAATGGGTCCTCCCAGAACCTTGTTGTTATACCATTTCTGACTTCCCAGAAGCTATGATTTTGGATCCAGTTCTTATTGCGCTAGGCAAGATTCCATATGGTTGATCCCTCCCTTGTGCCCATGAATCGAATTCGCTCTTGTTTGTTGATGTTTGGTGCATACTTGGCCTTCCATAGGTTCTCCCACGACACAGTTTTATCCTTTACCCATCTCCATCAAAGATTTGCCCCATAGGCCTCGTTGGTTACCTGTGGATCTTGTAACCCCAGGCCACCTTTACTTTGTGGTCTGTAAACCTTGTCCTAGACCACCAGGGCCCATTTCTTTTTGTTTTCTGTGCCCCGCCACTGGAAATCTCTTTGGATGGCTCTTATCTTTTGTAGTATTCCTTTGGGGGCTGGAAACACTGACATCATAAACACTGGAATTGCTTTTAGAACTGTTTTGGTGAGGATAAGCCTTCCGACCAGGTTTATAGCTCTGTATGTACAATTTTTTACCCTCTCCCACATTCTGTTGATAACTCCTTCCCACGTAGCATTTTTGCAAACTCTGTCCGTCAGGGGGATTCCCAAGTATTTTGTTGGGAGCGTTTTATGTTCAAGCCCAAGAATGCTAGCTAAGTTTCTTTGAATTGCCAGATTAGTGTTGAAATATCATGGAGTTGGAGTGATTGATTTCTTCCCCTGAAGATGTCACAAAGTCTTCTAAGATTCTTTTATAAGCCTTCGCTTCCTTTACCGTGGGTGTGCCATGGAGTAGGGTGTCATCAATGAACTGTTGGTGTGTGGAGGTTGGACAGTTTTTAAACGGTTTGAGGCCTTTTATTTCACCAGTTGCAGTTGCGCTTTTAATGCTTCTGTCGAGTCCTTCCATCATTAGAATGAACAAGAAGGGGGATAGCAGATCCCCTTGTCTGATGCCTCTAGATGAACATAAAGGTTTGGCTGGGGCTCCATTTATTAACAACGAGAAGCTTGTCGTTGAGACAAGAGTGACGATCCATTTGATCCAATGCTGGTCAAAACCAAAAGCTTCCAACGTCTTGGCCATGTAGTGCCAGCTTATTTTGTCATAGGCCTTCGCTAGGTCAAATCGGATTATCATCCCCCCTCTCCTTTGGCTTTTCAGCATGTGAAGTATCTCATGGGGTGGATGATATTGTCCAAGATTTATCTTCCTTCCACATAGCACGCCTATTCCTATGAGATCAGTGTGGGAAGGAGTAGCTTCAATCTATTGGCTATGACTTTGGAAATTATCTTGTAAACTACATTGCACAAAGCTATAGGCCTGTAGCGGTCTGGGGTCCTAACTTCGTTTTATTTTGGGATTAGAGTGATCATTGTATCATTTAAAGCTCTCAAGATGGAGGCCGAGTGCCTGGAGTCCTCCACCACCCCATAAATGTCATACTTAACCACATCCCAACAGGTTTTGAAGAATTCCATTGTGAAGCCATTTGGGCCTAGGGCCTTTCCATTGGGCATCTCCTGGATCACATAGTCGATTTCTTCCTTTGTGATGGGTTTGCTTAGGATGAAATTTTGATCCTCTGTGATGAATTTGGGGATGTGCTGAATTATCCTTTGTATGATCACAGATCTATCTTGGTTGGGCTCTTTGGCTATCCCTTGAAAGTGATTAATCAATGTGTTTTCAATGTCCTAGTGGGATTCTCTTTCTATCCCGTTCTGATCCCTAATCTTCAAGATTTTGTTATGAGATTTTCTTGCAATAGTTGTTCTATGAAAAAACTTAGTGTTCCTCTCCCCTTCCTTTAGCCACCTTATTTTGGATTTTTGGCGACACAAAGTTTCTTCTTGCTTGCATCTTGCTTCCCATTCCTGGGTCATTTGGATCTCTTCTTTTTTTCGGTCCTCCGTGTATCCCTCTTCGATGCAAAGTTACTGGAAAATCCTCATCCCGTCCTCAATACTTTTTTCCCCTAGTTTATGTTGCCAAAGACTTCCATGTTCCACTCCTTGAGTTTTTGTTTGATGTACTTGAGTTTATTGTATAGTTTGAACATCCTTGTCCCTTGGTCCAGTAGTTCCTCCTGGCACCATTGTTTGATGTTTTCCTTAAAGGTGGGATGGTCGATCCAAAATTTCTCAGATCTAAATGGTCTATTCTTCAGTGTGGTTTGAAAATTCGCTTCCAATTGAACCAACCAATGGTATGATCCTCCCAGGGGAGGATGTTGCAGTCCAAAGCTAGTCCTTGCATAATGATGGATTTCGACACCAGGAATCTGTCTAGCCTTGTAGCTACTTGGTGGTGAGCTAGTCGTTTGTTGTTCCAGGTGAACTGTCCATTGTTGGTTATGATGTCCACCAACTCCATTGTGTCGATGAAAGCTAAGAATTCTTCCGCATCTCTATCCAGTCTCTTGGTGCCCTCTTTTTTCTTCGTAAGAGTAGTGATGATGTTGAAGTCCCCAACCAACATCCAGTGGAGCTTGCTGGTTCGATCTCTTAGATTCTCTAGGTCTAGGAGCATTCTTCTTTTCTCCTCCATCACCTGGGGACCATACACATTTGTGTAGAGAATTTCCGTCGTGTTCCCTATGATTTGCATGTTAACAGAGAGTGTATGTCTCCTGGCTTCTGCGGCAAGTAGGTTCTCCGAATGTGGGTTCCATAAGGTGAGAATGCCTCCCTCCGTCTGTTGGATTTTGACAACCAAGATCTTGTACTTACCCCATTGTTTTTTACTGATTATTTCCATTCTGTCCAGTGTGCATTTTGTCTCTTGAATTAAACATAGGTCAGGTTGTTCCTTCCTCGGTCTATTTTTAAGGATTCATTGCTTTCTTAGGCCGTTTAGGCCTCTTATATTCAAAGTTATTATCTTCATTTAAACATGTAGGGGGGTGTTGGGGAAGAGAGTTTTAATCTTACCTGAGCTTATCAGTAAGGCTCCTAGTTCTTGTAGGGCTATGCTGTTTGATTTCCATTGCCTTTTTTTTTATTCCTAGGTGTCCTATCTCGCCATGGACATGCTTGGTACCTCTGGATTTTGCTTCCTCCCTTAGGAGGAAGAGATATTGAATGCGATCTAGTTGCTCCGCTGGAACATTGTCAACTCCCTACCTTTTCCATTACTCCAGTATGTTCGGGAGATCTATTCCTTCCCTTTCCATGATGTCTCTGAGATCCGGGTCTTTTGTCCCTACCTTGCTTGGTGTCATCTCAACATCTCCATCTACCTCCTGCATTGGGGTGTTGGCGTCTTCGTTTCCTCCTTCCATAGGACTTGCGCTGCCTCCCTGTTCTCCGTTGTCGCTTGGATTCTCTAGGTGCTCATGAGTTGCTTGTTCATTTGTTTCTTTGGATTTCGTCTTTTCCTTGCCTCCTCCTTCCCCTTGGTTGGACGTGCCTCTTCCTTATGTTCTAATCCCGGCTTCCGGGTTGCTTCCTGTTGGGGCCTTGCCTTGTCTTTTGTTTCCTTTGCTTTTGTGATTTGCTTCACAAAACCATCCTCATCCTACTGTTGTTTGGTGTTTTCCGGTTCTTGTTTTTTTATTAAGAGGACACTCTCTTAGTAGGTGTCCATGTTCATGTCATCTTCTGCATCGAAACAAGATTTGTTCATAGTCTATGCTCTGTATCCATTCCTCATTCCTAAAATCTAAGCTTATGGATTCTGGGAGCGCCCCCGAGACATCCATTTCTATGCAGATCCTTGAATAGGATGTGTATCTTCCTTTTAATGTTGCTTCTGATGTCTTGACATATTTTCCCAGCTTGTTCCCTATTGCTTCGAAGGTGGATGACAACCAGTAATCTAGCGGTAAGGAGTAAAGCCTCAGCCAGACTGGGACATTTTTAAAGGTTTCTTTCTCTGGGGATAAGTTTTCCTTCCATGGTTGCATGTACAGCTTCGTTGAGGTGTGGAAATATGGCCCCCACTCAAATATTTTATACCTGTCCTCCAGGTTCATAAAGACTACTGTGAAGAAGCATTTCGATCCCAGGTGGAGTTCAACTTCTCCACTCGACTTCCATTGGTATTTTATCCAATTGCACAATGTTTTTTCTATGGGCCATAGGCCCGTGAACTTGAAGATCAATGCATGCGTCTTCAACTGATCCCGAAAGAGTTCCGTTTGGGGGTCTTCCAGTATAACTTTGGGGATCAATGTTGTCTTAGGTTTACATGGGTTGCGCCCATATACCCCGCTAGGGTTCGCCATTTCTTGCATACCATTCTGGGCTTCTATGGCCTCTTCCCCCACGCGATCACTTTTTCCTTGGTTGCCCTCATGATTCTTTTCTGATCCTGGTCCCGAGGTGCCTGTCAGAGGTTCCTTGAAACTGACGCCACGTTGGACTTTCCCTCTATCCACCACTACCTGCTTGTAGGAGGTGGTTCCACTCCCTCCCCCTTTGGTAACCATGCTGTCCGCTGCTGTAACCGCGTCTGTTAAACCCTAGCTTGAAAACTTCTCCAGAGCCCTCAGACTACCAATTCTTTTTTTTATCCCCCGCCTTGAGCCAAAGGCTTCGGGATTTTAAATGCCAATATTCTTCGTCCCTTTTTAGGGTTTTCTGCTATTGACATTGTAAATACAACTCTTCCTTTTGAAGTTGATGTGTTATATTTGGAAATTTTGAGTGCTTTCGCAAATTGTCTAGTTTACTTTTTATGATCCTTTTCTCTTAAGTGGGGGGAGATAATGAAGTTTTTTCCCATCACTTTATACCTTGCTTGACCAAAATGAGTTTTTTATCCCATGTGAATACTGGAGTGTTCGAGATCCAAGTTTCCCAAGTGGTTTGGATTAAGTCCACAACTTCTTGGTGATGGAGGGTTGAAATGGAAGGGAATAGGTCCATAGTTTGGAAGGGCTTGAAGGTGGAGGGATATTGGCTTGTGATTAGAGATAAATGAGAGGAGAATGTAGGATTTAATGGAGGCATTCTAATTGAATAAGCCGTTGTTTACCAAAAAATGATCAAGTCTTTCCACTATTTGCCCATGTCCCACTCACATGTTGGACCCAGTAAACTTCTCACGCTGCAAGGGTATATCTAATAAATTCCATTCCAATATGAGTTCTTCCATACTATCTTTGAAGGGGTCTCTTCCATAGACACAATGCATGAGGGACATTGGGATGAGAACATAGCTCGCAAAACAAGTCTCTACACCGAAACCATGCCCCGAGATAAACCCGAAGAATCCAAAGAACTAAAAGATCAGTGTTCTAAAAAACCATGCAGTGTGTCCACTACCTTTTTACCACAACATACAGTTTCTTGAAACATGATGAAATCATGCTTATGCTCCTGCACAAGCCTCTTCAAAGCGATGAATTTTGGGGTGCCTCCTATCCCTCTAATGTTTATGGAAATAATAATAATTTTGTAACTTTTCCCTGGGCTGTTCTTTGTCTAACGGTCCGATAAACGATTGTTGATATGTCATTCTTGATTTCCTTCATAGCTTGAATTTGAGCAAGGGAAATCAAATACTGCCTACCTACTTGACCCCCATAACCGTTATCAAGGGCCAAGCCCCCTACACAGAACCCATCACCACCTTTTTTTGATATAGACCTCAACATATATTTTGACTTTATGGGGTATTTGATACTCGAGGTTTTTGAACCACCGTTCGAGTTGTGTGCTCAGGAGGGAGAAGCCCCTTTTCTAGAGGGAGACGAAGCTTGAGAATTTTTGTGTAGAGATAATTTCCTTCATAGAGGAAACCTTAGACTCCACTTCCCTAATAGATGTGTTATAAGGGATGGAAACATTTTTGGAGGGAACAAGATACACATCAAGCGGAACTTCTGAAACATTTTTAAAATGAGCCAAATCATAAAAAAAAAAGAGTTTAACCTGAGGATTTTCTTGAGTGTGTCAAGGGGGGGATTCCACTTGGGGTACTTTGACTTGGGCCTTTGAATTCATTGAAAATTCCATCATCCTTATACACCTCCTTTTCACATGTTGACTATGACAAAAATTTATTGCGCTTCTAGGTCTTTTGTAAAGGAGGAAAGTAAGTTGTCGAGCATCTACAATGAGCCTAAATATGTCCAACTTTGTGGCATCTGTAACAATGGAAAGGGACCCACCAATAGTCAACTTTTTGCATCCATTTGAGATTCTCCCATACCAATTCGACCTCATCCATGAGACCTTCCCTAAGGTCCACCTCGATCTGGACCCATGCCTATCTTTGGTTTCCCACCCAAGCTCGCAACAAAAATATTTCCCCAACAAATTTTTGATTGAGATAAAAAGTATTTCATGCCAAAATACCAATGGGAGGTTTTCAAGGATCACCCAAACCTTGGTCGGGGAAAGGGCGTCATGGATGGGATCAAAAGAAATGGCCCATTCCTTGAGGATTAGACCCAAGGGGCCCCATCCCTAGCTCCTTTAAAAAATTCTAGCCATATCCTCCTTCGACTTAAATTTGAAGTAGATCGAGCCCTTGTCCAGAGTATGAAACTCTGGCCTACAATTGAGGATCGCTGCCCAATTCACATCCAACCAATAGATCAATGCAGGTGTCGTGACTATCTTACCAAAGAATCTTCCCATGACCAAGGAGCTCAAGGATATCCCTGATTTCCAAGTCTTAACCCACCACCATACGTTTCCTCTCCTTTCAGACTTTCCAACACTTGGATCATTTGAAATTTGAAGGGGGATTCTCTACAGGCTTCTCCTCCCCAAGATTTGCAGAGCCACCACCACCAATTTTCTGTGCATCCAATAAACAATCTTCACCAGCCACTGGAGAATAATGGGAACACAATGAGTCACCCCCTACAACTATTGTTTCCCTTTGCATGTGACGATTACCTCCTGAGGAAATGTACACATGTCACCATCAAACTTAAAAGAATGTACACCTTTTGAAGGAGCTTCTACACTAGGATCAAAACCTACCTTCGAGACTAGAGGGTCAACCCTTTCCATGTCAATGGCTCGCCTCATCATCTACCTCTAGTTAAAGTCATCATTTGTTATGAATATGTCCTTGTATCATAGCGGATCCATTCCATAGTCCACTTCCTCCATATCCATTTACACCGACAATGTGTCCCAAAGCGTCGACTTCAATGCTACTTGCACTCATGCTTTGAGACATTCCACTTAGCTAGCACTCACCAAAGGCTCGCCTCCTCCTCCATATGTAACATTTAACCTTCTATACATAATAGATCAACGCCAAAAATGGGTTAAAACATATCATATTCCCTAGAGCTTGTTGCAGTGTACAACCTCATAGGATCAGAACACAATCCCTCCCTCCCCATGAGAAAATCCTATTCAGATTTGCAATCGAAACCCTAGCCCCCCCTCAATTTTTCTACAAAATGGTCAATTGATTGGTATAGATACATCAAAGTTATTTATTGTTTGAAAAGAAATAAGATAATATGCACAAATGCATTGAAATGAATATCAATTATGTTTTATTCCTTAACACAATGTAAAGCTTGAAAGATAAGTTTTATGTGTGTTGTATTTATTGACCATAAACTAGAGCATCCTATGAAAGTAAGAACTAAAGACGAGGTCAATCATTTATTACACATATTAGTATTGATTCAAAAATATAAGTTGAAGTGTTGCAACTATGATAGTTGTGCAATGAGTTTGTATGGTCACATATATCTAAAGATATTGTTGTGAGGCTAGACATGTTAATAAATTAGAAATAAAAGAACTCAATTATGAGTTGATGATGTTAAGATAAAATGAGTTGACGATGATGTGGCTATTTGGTAAGGATATTCCATAAGGACATTCATGAACATTATTTACCATTATATTGGTCAATGAATATAATCCAACAAACTATTGCCAGGTTACTCTACTATTTCAAATTTTTTTCTAAGCAATTATGAGCCCTAATTGCAATATAATGTTCTAAGCATTTGAGTTTGTCACCCTTATCCAAGGTCTCTAGCTAACTTGATATCATATACATTTTCCACAACTTAGGGAGTCTTTTAATTTGTGAATCCTTTCTTGTCTAACCACGTGTAGTTCATACTTTATTCTTTCAATATGTATGATGTTACATAAGCAACATACCACTTTCGAGTGAGAACATGGTTAATGTTCTAATATGGATTGTGGTGAAACTAACATTATTGGCTTGGTGGATTTCCATGGTGGGTTGGGTACATGGTTTATTTTTCCCAAAGCTCATCATGCCTTATTTTTTGGTATGCCATTTTGCATATTTGCTATTATTTGAAATTAAAAAGAAGAAGCCTTTATTCCTGGCCTCATTCACCCTTCATTGTGTGCATAAACCTTTCATTTTCACATACTAACAACCAACATTGCATATTACTTGAAACGAACAAAAATAGGTTTGGTTGTCGCTTAGCATACTCCCTTTATAGTTCATGGCGAGTTCATTTTTCATCAACATTAGCCTTTAGCCTTTTCAATCTCCACATACCATACAAACCATAGCCAAAGCGAATCCTTAAGCTATTATTTTATACAAT
>JZKD02S1675963.1:82273-93507 GCA_000966675.3 Picea glauca
TATATATCTTTCCCTTTTAATAATGATTTTGAATTTTTCTTTAATAAAGACAAATAATAATTATAGCAAATTGAAAATGGTTTTATAGTAAATTGACAATTGTTGGGACACTCTAGCTAGTTCAATGATCCCATCTAAGTACACTCCATTTCCAAATTTACTTGGCAAGGACTAAACTACCATGCAACCCTTATTCTTTACGTGTTTAGCATTGTTTTCTAATATATTATACATTGTTGTTTCCCCTCCCCATGAGTGAAGATGTTTTAACCTCCTTTTCCTTTTCTATATGTTTTTTATCTTCTTCTTCTATTTGTTTTTCATTTACTTTTTATTTTTTACTTTTTTCTTTTCACAATTTAATTTAATTTATTTTAAACTTTCTTTTTTATTTCAACAACTATTATTCTTATTTTATTATTTCTCTCACATTTCTATATATTTGTTGTTTTTAACATAATCTTTATATTATATAGAGATGTATTTCCCTTGTCAAATAAGATAAAATTTTATATCTAATCTTATCAAAATAAATGTTTTTAATACATCAATTTGTGTAAATATGCATCTTATTCTGAAATACCAAATATGATACTATTTATTATCTTATTTATTATTCATGATTATTAAAATACTAATATTTATAATAAACATGATAGTGTTAAGATCTCTATTAATAAGAATATAATAATAATAATAATTTTTTTTATTGCATCGAGAGACACATTCTATAATCCAAGTGGGGAGACATGTGATGTTGACATTAACATACTTTAACATGCATGCACACACACAAACTCATGAGAAAACCTACACGATTCTTCCCCACATTTTTGGATGACATTCCCAGTAAACCTGCCAACATATACTAGTCTTCCTCACCAAGGGGGATTTGAACCAAGCACTTTCCAACATGAAACTAGCTAAATACACACATACACAGATACATACACGTATGCATGCATGCATATGTATTTTTTTGTTGGAAAAAGAACTGTAACCTGCCATTCATAAAAAAGAAAAAGGGTTACATATTGTAGATGCTATGATAACATCCATAAGAATGCATAAACCAATGGCATGGAAATACTCATTTACTTAATAAGACACAAAGAAAAAAACACCAAAGAAAAACAATCAAGAGCTAATAAGAAATATAATCTTCGATCCCGTTGTTTCCCTAATAGATAATATCCAGGCCATTTTTTATTCTTATTTGTCTGAGAGAGAGCTCAACTTTAATGCGGTTTTTGACCTCTGAATCTAACTGAGCAGGATAGTCTGCCAGATCTTTCCAAATTCTAACGAATTTTGAGTTTGGGGAGCTCGATCTCTTCCAATACTGATGGACATGGGTCCAACCTTTTTCCATCATGGAGTTTCTATCCCGTTCCATTCTTTCTTGGTTTGCTAGGGTTGGGAGTTATTCCCATGAATCATTCCAAAAGAGGGCGATCCTCCGATTATGCACTTCCTAAAATCTTTTTTTTTGGACTAGCTCTCTATTCTGTCAGGCAATATTCCAAATGAGTGAACCAGGTTAATTCCCATCCATGTGGATAAGATCCTGAAGCTCCACCTATGGAGCATATTTATTTTTCCACACTTTGTCCCAAAAATACTTTGGGTTAATAATCCACCTCTACCATAATTTGGCTGCTAGGGCATGTCCTGCATGTAAAGGGTCCCTCATTCCTACCCCTCTGTAGGACTTTGGTTTACATAACTTTTCCAAGGATATTAAGGCCCATTTTTTCCCCTTTGTTTCACCCCCCCAGAGAAAGGTTCTCTAAAGAGTCCTGAGCATGATTCCTTTCAGTGCTGCCAACACAGAAAATAAATACAGGGGCATGGAGCTAAAGACATACTTGATGAGAATAATTCTTCTAGGAAGAGTTGGGAATCTATGGGTCCAGTTGGTTAGCTTTGTTTCAATTTTTCCAGCAGCTCTTGCCACAAAGTGTTCCAGATGGCTTTGTCAAATAGAAGGATCCAAAATATTTGTAGGGGAGACTAGCTCTTTGGAACCCAAGAATCTTGGCTATATTTCTTTGAACAGGAATAGAAATGTTAAAGAAAAAAAATTGAGATTTAGAAAGGTTGATGATTGTATCTGAGGATTCTTTATAGATGTCCAACACCCGTCTGATATCTCTGGATTTTTTTAACAATGGGGACCCCCATGAGAAGGTTGTCGTTGACAGACTGGAGGTGGTCACAGGGTCTATCTCCTCTTGCAGTCTTATCCCTTGGATTGTCTTCTCAGTTGCCTTCTTATAAAGCAATCTTCCCAGCCGTTCCACTAAGATAATATAGAGATACGGGGAGAGGAGGTAATGTTGTTGGATACCCCACTCTCAGGTTGAAGGTTTTGGATGGGGACCTGTTGATTAGAATTGAGAAGAATATTGAGGAAATCAACCCAAATATCTAGCGTACCCAATCCTCTGCAAAGCCAAAAGCCTCAAGTATTTTCCACAGAAAGTGCCAACTTATTCGATCATATGCCTTTGACATATATAATTTAATGAGGATGTCTGCATTTTTTGATTGCTTCATGGAATAGACTGTTTTGAGGGAAGCTACTATCCCATCAAGGATTTGTCTTCCCTCCACAAAACTGCCCTGTTCCTTTGAAATGATATTTTTCAATAAGAGTTTGAGTCTGTTGGCCACACGTTTGGAGACAATTTTGTAGATGACATTGCATATCACGATTGGTCTAAACTTTTCTTCCGTATTTGCCTCTTTTTCCTTTGAGATTAGGGCTAAGAAGGTGGTGTTGAAGGCTTTGAGCATGGAGCCTGAAGTTCGCGATTCTTCCACCACCTTCTAGATGTCCTTTCCAATGATTTTCCAAAACTTCTGGAAGAACTCAGAAGTGAAACCGTCTGGGCCTGGGGATTGCCTCGTTTTCATTTCCATTATTGTCCTTTCCACTTTCTTCAAAGAGGCTATCCCCATTAAAAATATGTTTTGGTCTAGGGTTACAAGCTTTGGGACACGATTAATGATCTCTTGGATAACCTCCATCCTTTCCTTTTCTGGCTCTGAGAGAAGCAGTTTAAAATGGTTTACCGAATCCTTTTCTATGTCTTCAGTAGAGTCTACCCTTTCACTAGAACTTTGAATAATATTCGTAAGCCTGTTCTGATTTCTTCTTTGTAGTAGGGAGTTATGGAAGTATTTCATGTTTCGATCTCCTTCCTTCAGCCACCAAACTCTAGATTTTTTCTTCCAGAGGATTTCCTCATGTAGTTCACACTTGTCTAGCTCCAATCTGATTTGATTTTCTCTCTCTTTCATCTCCTCTATTGTAGCCCATGATGAAGCTAATCGCTGAATTGTCGCCATTTCTTTCTCTTTCCGATTATTTTCTTCAAAGATATTTCCAAACACTTCCTTGTTCCATTTCTTGAGTTGGAGTTTGATGAATTTTATCCTTTGTTGGAATTGGTACATTTTTGTGCCATACAGGTTTGGAAGCTCTCCCCACTAGGTTTTGATGTTTTTCATGAAGTCCTAGTGGTCCATTCAGAATTTTTCCAACAGTAAGGGCCTGGGGCACAACAATAAATTTTCCTCCCAAGTGAGACCGATCGACCAATGATTTGAGCCATAAAAAGGGAGGACTTCCATTACTATGACTTGTTGTCCTCGGAAGAGGGATTCAGAGGTCATAAATCTATCTAGATGGACATCAATGCTATTTTCCATTCTTTTCTTGTTTGTCCAAGTGAAAGGACCATTGCTGGCATGGATATCTATGAGCCTATTCTTCTCTATCCTATCTCAAAAGGATTTACTCTCTCCCTTAAGGTGCCTTGCACCTCCCTTTTTTTCCCAGAGGGTGGTGATCATATTGAAGTCTCCCTAAATGACCCAGTGTTGACAACATAAGGTGGTCCCAAGGTGGTTCAAGAACTCCAGAAACACTCTCCTAAGAGGGGATTCTAGGGTCCGTAGGCATTCAAGATGAATCCATGGGACTGAGATCCTATCCCCTTAAAGCTCATAGTGAGGATCATTGGGAAGAGGACGAACATGTCCAACTTCCAGTTTTTTGGGTCCCAAAGGATTGCCAGGCTGCCTGAATCCGCTTATGAATCTAATGTTTCTACCTCACACCCTCTTCCAATTTTTTTTTTGTGATCTTTCTGATAGATGCTCTATCACACTTTGTTTCCTGAATCTACATTATCTCAACCTTCTCTTGAGTTATCCTTTTTTTCAACATTCTATGTTTGGATGGGGCATTTAGACCATGCACATTCCAAGATATTAGGTTCATGATATCACTTCTGTTGGGTTTTTAAATACCTTTCCGAGAGGCCTACTACTTGACCCAAATTCACTAGGTGGGCTCCCGTTTCGTCTATCACCCGACTATACGGTTTTCTTACCCTTCTTTTTTCCTCATTGGTTGATTTCTTGAGGATCTTCAGGGTTTTGGTTTTAACTCCAAAGCCACTCGAGGAGATATATAAAATCCCAAGGCCTAAATCCATCCCCCCATTATCCTGTGTGATCTCCTGCATATGCAACATCTGTTCTGGATTTTCAACCTTTATTTTCGATTCTCCAAGGTTTTGATTTCGGAGCTTTGCTTATTTTTTGGTCTGTTCCATATCTATCTCATATCCTCCTACCTCTTGGTTGTCTGTGGTTTGGTTCTCCTAAGTTTTCCTTTGCAGTTCACTTCCTCCTTGCTTTAGAGGTTTTTGTGGATTTGAGTCTATAGGGTCATGTGATCCTTTGGATGGTTTCTTGGTTCTTCTTTGGTGTGGTATTCTCCCTTGGGGGAGATCTCCACCAAGAATTGGAATTTATTTTTGTTTGGTCCTCCCTCCTTGACTGTTTGGGTTCCCTGGCTTGTCGCTCCCCTATGCTTACCTTGGAATTTTGTAAAGCCTTGTTTGTATCCTTTGGATGCTTGGCGTCAATTTGTTTTATGTTTAGCGGAAAATCACGATATAGGTGTCCATGGGCGTAGAATTTCCTACATCTAAAGGGGACGTGTTCATAGTCCACTGTATGGGTCCATTTAATGTCCTGATAGGCTATTGTTATTGCATCCGCGAGGGCTCTTGCTACGTTTAGATCAACACAGATCCTTTCATATGAGGTGTACTTGGTAGCTTTTATGATCTCTGATATTTTGATGAAGGATCCCAAGGTCTTCCCTATGCCTTCCAGAGTTTCCATCTCCCATAATTCTTGTGGTAAAGAGTAAAGCTTAACTGAGACCAATGTCGCTGTGAAATCTTCCTTCTTTTGGGAGAGCCTCTCCATCCAATAGAGAAGGTGAAGACCGATTGAGTTGAAGAAATAAGGCCCTTCATAAAATACCTTGTTTTTGTCTGCACGATTGGAAAAGATGGTTGTAAAGAAACCTTTAGATCCTAGATTAAAATCGACTTGCCCTTTTATTTTCCATTTGGAGCTCACCCACCCCATGAGGTATTTTTCAGACGACCATATTCCCATGAATTTTCCTATTAAAGCATGGTCCTTCATATTTTGTATATAGTTGCCAATATTAGATGAGGTCACTTCATACCATGGAGTTTCTGATGTGCGTGCATGGAAGACATTCACCTTGGTTTTGTCATATCCAGGACAGAGGCGAGGGGACATACAAAGTTAGATATGCCTACTTAAAAGAAACAAATTTGTTAGAAGGAGATATGAGAAAGGACTGGTAACACATCTAGGAACCTGGGATTTGTCTCAAAATTGCAACCTTCCTGTGGTTGATCCCATCTAGGAAAGTGTTGACATGGGATAAACTAAGAAAGAAAGGGTACAAAGGCCCCTCCATCTGCATGTTATGAAAAATAGAGGAGGAAACCCTCCCCCACCTCTTTTGTACCCGTGGAGAAATGAGAAGGCTCTGGGACAATGGGGTAATGATGTTCCAGAGAGCCAGGGTTGAAAGGGATGACCCAAAAATCCTAATCACTGAGTGGTTATTAGATCCATTCCAAAACCCCATCCTGAACAAAGCTTGGGAGATTTTTCCAGGGATTTTGATGTGGAACTTGTGCAAAGAAAGGAATATAAGAATTTTCAAACAAAATTCTCTCTCAATCTAGGGTATGGAATAAAATTAAAGAGAATGTGCAAGAATCTATTGCTTCGAGTACCTGTTCAGTGGAAGACTGAGTTTTACCTATGGGGGAAGAAGACATCTTCAGACGTTGGAACTTCAACTTGGCCTTCCAAAAATCTCACAAAACTCCTTCCTGAAAAACAAAAATTATAAACTCCTTCCAAAAATTATAGCCACTGGAAAAAAAGAGCCATAAAGTTAAATTTTGATGGTGCCTCCAAGGGTATAACGAGTCTGCTGGTGGAAGGAGACTCTCTCCTTATCATAATGACTCTAAAACCTCTGAGAGAAGGATCAAACCTAGAAAAAATATTTACAAAATGGAGACTATCTCATGGCTAGACGCATGTTGCTAGCTTGATTCAACACTTCCAAGTGCTAATCCCAGCCCAGGTAAGAAGAAGCACCAACTTAGTGGTAGAATACTTGGAAAAATGCAGGAGTCCAACATAGGTCTTGAACATCAAGGTGGTATTTGTGGGACCCCACTAACAAATCTACTTAGCAAGAAGGGACGGGACTAAATGAAATCGACATGAGACAACATGTGATAAGTCGATAAGAGGAGAAGATAACATGTGGGGAGCATGAAAAAGGTACTGGGACAACAGTCGAAAGGTTGATAGATTAAGACACAACTAGTGAATAAGAGAAAGCCACTAGGCCCCACAATGAGATAGAGGAAACAATTGCCAATTATAACACGACGAGCCCTCATCATGACAGGGGGGATCGTTCCCTAGAAAGGGTCGTATTTTATAACGACCAATTCAATGTTGTATAATAATTGATGTATGTGAGAGAGGATGGTTGGATGGGTTGATGCTTCTCAAGCAACACACAGATCATCACGTCCGAGAAATACTGGAAGGATCGAGGCTTATTATTGCAGATTGAGGTAGAGTACCATCATGATGGGAAGGTGAGGAAAAATAATGGGAGCTTGCATAATATTCATATGGACGAGGAGAGTCATAAATTTGGTAGTTATGGGAAGCAAGGTGAAAGGACAGTAGGTACAATTGTCTGCTAGGAGATTCACGTGACATGAATCATGGATCGATCCATTGTAAGAAGGAAAGGACTTCATGGCCTTGGGACTGCAACCCCCTACGCACATGCCAGTTTTGAAAATAAATCGATGAAGTCCCAACACCCCAAGGATAAAAAGAACATCAAATCAAATATAGGAAGCGTCAGAGGTGGTCGAAGAACGTCAAGATTCCTTTGTGGCACTTATTTCATCCTAGCATAGGTAGTGGGGCTCAGGACCATACCGACCACATATACAATAAGTAGACAACCTCTAAGGAAGTGGATCTTTGGATAATTAGAGCCATGGATAGAAAGGGTGCAGGGTCGAAAGGAAAACAATTAGAACCCCCATCTTCGAAAGGAATGACGACCTGTTCAAGGGTTGCTCGAGAAGCATGGACAATCGAGATGCACTTCAATCACCTAAGAACAAAGAAGGAAAGGCAACATGTTGTGGGCATTGAGGAATCTGTGAGGTGCTAGCACCACTTAACCTCATATGTTGATATAGAAAGAGATGTGCTGTACTGGGTGGATGACCCTAAATAAACCCACACTAGAGAAACCATATATTTTCAATTGGTGGAAATGTATTGGATAGTGAAATATATGGTCTCCCATGCCATGGAAAAGGCCAAAAGAGATAATGACCTAACCCTTTAGGCAATTGAAATTCTTGATGGAAAATTCAACCTCTTTTATCGCTCACAATTTAGGATCAAATTCAGAGTTAGGCAGGAGGCCCAGTACCCAAACCCTCCAGGAACACGTGCTTACCCAATTCATATCGATGATGATGAAGAGTCAAGTGTTACAGACGACAAGATCGGAAAGATCAACAAAAGAAATGAATGTTTGGAATACCCGATGGAGCTGAACAATCCATGTGTTGGGTTTTGATTTTATGTCTCTGGTTTTTCTATGCACTTTTGTTCCGTCTTCCTTATGATTAAGTCCTTTTGGTTTTTTATGTTTCTACTCCCACTTTTGCCTCAACTTAAGGGGATTGTAAGGAATGTAGCAAACTGGATGATGTCGTATATTCTATCTTCTGTAACAATGAGGGCATTGGTTTCCATTTTTCCAGTCCCCAACACAGACTCCTTGGCTTGGACCTTTTAGATTTTCACTGATGCAGGGTTCTGGTTTCCTCTATGGCAGGCCCTCTTTGGTGTGTTTGTACTTTTACTGTCTATATATAGAAATGTAATTCCATCTTTTAGTTTAAAAAAAAATAAAAATCTTCGATATTGCCTTTTTTCCCTTTCTTCTTTTTGACCTCAATCATCCCCCCCCGACGAAAGTTCTATAAGGAATAATTGTATATCATAATTAAAATGTCTAGGGTTTGGTTGGTGGACCAACTACTTAATAGAGTTGAATTTTTAATATTCTTGGAGTCTCTTCATTCTCCTTGTTGTGGCTTCATTTGAAACTATCACTCCCAAGAGGGAAATTTCAATATTATTTTCTTCTTCTCTATCCACCACAGATGGTGTTGTTTCCTCAATCCACACTTTTAGGCATCCATTGGTATCTATTCATCTTCATAATTTGAGAGTCATTTCTCAAAACATTGCCATATTTTGGGTTTTGGATTATTTCCTTTTTCTTTTAGTTTAAGCTCATTCTTGGGGACATGAATCTTACAAATGTCCTACTTGTTGAAAGATCCGATATCGAAAATTGTATTTTCATAATCCATTTCTTGAGTCCATATTGAGTCTTTCCTTTGAAGTAGTAACTTATTCAATAATCCCTTATTAATGTCAAACTCCACACATATACCAACATCTGTAAAAATTCCAAGCTTAATATGATAGATGTCCATTTTTAAATATCTACCCAATATATTCTTGATGTCTTCAAAAATTGTTAACTTCCGAAATTATATTAGTATATTTGTGAGGTGCACCCAAATAGGCATTTTGATGATAGACATATTATATGGATTAAATTATGGGAACCATGGGGTAACAAAAATGACTGCTCTTCCGTAGTACTATGGACCCTCCTCATTTTTTTTAATAGTCAACAGGATTATGAAAATGGACAATAAAAACCCTTTGGAAATGAGATGTACCTCACAATCCTTTTTCTATTTCGAATAGAGCCACAAGTACATATATGATGTAAAAGGACATAAAACATTAAACTAACATATTACCACTTTAGATCAGAGTATGAAAGAATATTGGATACTATGGTCCATCTCCTCAATTACCTCTAGTAGCAGAACCTCCTCTGATTTCTCCACAATATACACATTTAGCGGATGAGTCGACATAGCTGTAGATATTTTTCTATTGAATGTATCCTTAAATGAGCAACCCTTTGACAAGGAGAATATATCCTTACCTGCGTATCTTCCATGAAGATAGATAACTAGGTATAACATAGAATCATTACCAATGTCATTATCTAACAACAAATGGTGATCATCCAAATAATTACCAATGTATAGAAGGCACTATGGGGCTGTCAGGATCCCCCCCCCTCCCCCCCTTTTTTTATTTTTATTTTATTTTCTATAATTTTAGCTTTAACGGATGCAACAAATTCCATCAAGTGAACTTGCACTGTGATAGTCTTGCCCTCATACAACCTCACAATAATTCTCTCTCTCTCTCTCTCTCACACACACATATTGATGTATGTATGTGTGTTTGTTTACACACACATAAATATATAAACAAATAAACATACATATTTTATTTATTTTTCCATGGAAAAAATCAACAATTGTATTAAAAAAATTACATATTGCATATACCTATGAGCATTTTTAAAGTTGATGATGGGTAAAGTATGTTCCTGACAACCTAGAACTATACTCTATGTCTAAATAAAAAACATTCTTTTAGCTTTCTATATCTACATTACTCTCACCTATCACTTCATCACATAAAAGAGTTCAAGTTTTTTTTTTGTAAATAAAAGGAACTATATATTAATATTCACAAAAATGCGTGGCATTACAAAATCTGGAGTTTGCCATCCGTCCTGCCACATCTGGGAAACTAGGATAGGTGGCCATCAAAGTTCGAGAGCAACTGTAACTGTTTGAACAAGACAATGTAAATGACTAACTGTAAAAAATGGTCGCAATGACTGACTAACCAGTGGCCATGGACGACTAACATACATCGTAAGATAGAGAATCTCTATTCTCTGCGTAATTGACATAGCCAAAAGAGGAACATACACGTGGGGGAGCTAGTCCAAATGTGTTCTCGGGCTGCCATGAGCGTTGTAAGCTGGGATGAATTTCTAGCCGTAGGTTGGGCACCACTTGCTTGTTGGAGCTTCAGTCATGGCGTCGAACATTAGGTCCATTCTCTATCCCAGAATTCGTTGTATGTGTGCTTGGTTGTCAAGTTTCTACCGCAGTTCAAAAATGAGCTGAAGATGCTCATCTGGGAGTCGAAGCATGGTGGGCGGAGGTGGCTCCTCCATCAAATCTGCATCCATCTCCAAGTTTGCGTCTGTAGCTGTCGATGGAATTTCCATTTTCCAACTAGGAGGATTTTCTTCCTCCATAATGCATCCTACAATGCCAAAACTATGGTCTGGAGTATGGGATCTGAGAGGGGAAATTTCAGGATGAAAGTTCAACGAAGGAGTGAGCTGCTCAGGAGAGAGAATTTCATCTTCGATAGGGCAACTTCCATAGTCAATTGTAGGATTAGAGGTTGGAGGCAGGGGTTGCTGAGGCCAATTATGGATTGGGTCGGGATTACTGGTAATGATGAGAGTGAGTTGAGAGGGGTCGAGCCTATTGCGTATGGTTAGGGTGTTGTAATACAATGAACCCCTTCTAGATTTTCCACTCTCCCTAGGCATGGTGTAGGATTTATGGGTGGGATTGTGTAGGAAAATCAATGGAGGATTGATGGTGGGTGGCCAAACATTCAGGAGTAAGAGGGAGCCAAGGAGCAAGGGAACATACAACAAAGATAGAATGGGAGAGCGCTCAAGGGCACATGCCTTCATAATGTCTTGCGAGATGATGGGGGCGAATTCCATGAAAGCCGAGGTGAATTCTCTGCTGGTTCTGGTACCTTTCTTTGTACGCCCAACCTGGTTC